>JADGIG010000275.1:0-10928 GCA_018985235.1 Sanchytrium tribonematis
TGTTTTGGAAAAATTAATTGCGAATTGCAATGGTACGCAAAGCAATGCCAGCCTGGATTCAACAAAGCCACAACTAGTTTGCATTTAGATGCTTCAACTCACTCCACAGTTGGGAAAGATCCTAATGCCACTCATTCAACATTTACAAGTAAGGATGTAGAAATGCCTGATTTGCCAACCGAGGAATCTGAGGCTCATGGTACTCATACATTAGAAAATTCAGTAGTTTCTCAGTATTCTGGTGTATCTCAATCAGTGATTTGGAGTGAAGTTGCATCAGAAACATCAGATTCTTCAAATTTCTCCTTTCCTTCCAAAACTACCAAATCATCTCCAGAGCCAACAAATGACCTGGATTGCAAAATATATTGGTATTTAGATGAATGTACAGGTAAAATTGACTGCATTTCTCAATGGTATGCGCCTTCATGTAAGAATTTAAAAGATACATCCGAATCTAATGAAAATTTGTCTGAAATAACTCAAAATGGCGATGATAATGTATATTTGACAACTGTAAGTGAAGAATATGATACAGAAACACATGAAGCAACTGATTTCGAGTCATTTACTGAATATCAACCAGATTCCCTTTCTGAACCTCAGGAAACATCTGAATTAGAAACAGATTTGCCAAATTTCTCTGCGATTACGACTGATGAGACAGGATTACCCCCAGGATCATCAGTTATGCACGAAACTCCAGTAGAATCTATTTTTGACGAATCTACAAGTGATCTAGAATTTGCGACTCCCTCTGCTATAGAAAAAGCTGACTCTTCTACTACTCAAAATGAAACTGTTGAATTTTTGGTTTCTGTAGAAAATACAAGCACTTTAGAATTCTCAGCAACCTTGACGTCATTTTTAACGAGTGCTACTGAAAACACCAGTACTGAGACCCAAACATCTGTCACTCAAGCATCTGCCACGATCTCTGCTTCTGCATCACAAGTGCCTGTAACTACAAAACCAATTGTCAAGAAATGGCATAAACCACGTAAACCCAAGTGGCACAAGCCCAGAAAACCAAAATGGCATAAACCACGCAAGATTAAATGGCATAAACCAATCCCTATTTAATAAATGTCTTCTAATTTCTCCCAATATTCTGCATATGGCTCTGGATGCCATCCCGTATGATAATATGGCATACACTCAAAAGTATTACTCAATATTTGCATATTGATGGATGTATTTTCCAATTTATGGAATGGCAATTGCGGATATTGCTTATTAAATATGGAATTCTCTATTTTCATGGATTTATACACAGAATATAAATATGCTACTTTAACACGTGGTATAATCATAATATCATAACTCAATTTAATTAAATCCAAGCACAATGTCGTGGGTTCTGCAGTGCTGCATTCTCCAGATTGTTTCACAGCAAATGGTCTATTTTTACCTCTTCTAAATTTTAATCCATTTCTAAATGGTATGGCATCCATAGCTACCATTCCATTCCATGTACTCATGACTTGCATCGGCACTTGTCGGATCCACTTGATTTGATTCGTAAAAGATGCCATGGGTTGAAACATGGAACTCGTTAAATGATATCCATTTAAATCCATGGCTACCCAAGTATCATGAAATAAATACTCATTTTTATAATCATAATCCATTCCAGATACCAATCCAGCTTGATTTAAGATTCGTTGATGCTCTAATTCCAATAAATCATTTAAACAAAACATGACATCATTTAGAAATAAAATAGCATCTTGATTTGTTATATATTGAATGGCTTTATTTCTTTTATCTACTAAATAATCAATTCGATTCATTTCAAATGTTAATGATTCATTCCCCATTTGAATTTCATGTGGAATTTGTCGTGATTTTAATTCTTTTTTATAGTCATCTAGCATTGATTTGGTATTGTCTGTTGATCCTGATTCATAAATACTAATAAATATATTCGGATTAAAGGCGATTAAATGATTTAAATTTATGATTAAATATGGCAATATCTCTTGATTATTATGTAAATTAATGGCGATATACCATTTATATTGTTGTAGATATGCATATCTATCCATATAAATGGGTTGACAGACCAGATCATAGTTAGATTGGATATTTGAATGATTAATAGGCGTATTTATAGAAATATTGGGGATATGATAAGATTTATCATAAGATAATAAATATAGAAATATGAGAAATAAACTCAAATAAATGTGATATCGTCGTTTCATTACTAACAAGCCTCATTTATTTTGAAATTGTCTCATTTTCGTTTCAAATATCCTCTGTTACAGGGATTTGTCTCCATTGTATTTAAATTTCAGAATTTTGACTCACAAAAGTTCTGTTATGGAGTCAATAAACGAGATGACATGCACGTTAGAAGAAAACAAGGTGATAAATATGGAACTCAATTTTGGGGATGCTTTAGTTTTTACGGACTAGGACCAATAACGACTGTTAGAGGCAAATTAAATCAATTTACATACTGCCAAATGATGCAAGATCATTTGGTGCCAGAGTGGAATGCTGCCAAGACTCTTTTTAGACCATTTTTCCAGCAAAACAATGCACCTTGTCATAATGCTCATTATACCCGTAACTGGTTTAAACAAAGCGGTATTGTACTAATTGACTGGCCATCTTGTAGTCCTGATCTGAACCCAATAGAAGATTTATGGGTGATTATGAAAAGAAGACTTGGAAAATTGGATTTTCCACCCAATTAAGACGCTTTGGAGAATATTACATTGAAATTATGGGAGTCCATTCAGGAAAACGACTCAGATATGCTGGAAAATCTTGCACTATCATTTAAAACTAAATTGCAGAAGTGTTTGCAGCTAAATGGTGACTTGATTAATAAATTTTATTTCTAATATTTGGCGACAAATCCCTATAACAGAGGATATTGGGGTAGCACATTTTGCTTAATGACACCAAAACAATTCCGGTTGTATTCCTTTACATTTTCAAATGTAAATGATGAAAAGTACATATGTAATTGACGTAGATCTAATTTAATATTTTCATTGGAAAATAAAGCACTTAGGACATTGCAATTATTGTATTTAATCAATCCATAAAACAAATTCTTTGCTTGAATAGGGTTTAAACGGTGAGACTTGATTTCCATTAGCAAAGGGTTTAATAAATTTAATTTGTCTGCTTTGGGAAGTTGGTGCACACTCGGGAATGGCTGATCAAAATAGGATGGTTGATAATGAGCTGCTAATTCGGTAATTAATTTTTTCTGATTAAATCGACTAGAGGCTACGAGTGCCCATTGAGTTTGAATCGCATAAATCTTATGTATTTCTATATCGCAGGAATGAAGCGACTTTTCCAAATCAGATTCTATTAATAATTTATCACCAAATTCAGATTTAGCGGCAAATAAGATTTTGAAAAATTCACATTTTGTCTGCTCGTTTAATGCGTTGAAAAACTGTTCAATGAGTTGAACATTGACTAATTCTGGAAAGTCAGACAGCAATGGTTTTGATTCATCATCTGAATTAATAGATTGAAATTGAGAGACAAAAACACCCCATAACTTTTGAAATTTTGGATTTGGCGTTTCTTGTAGGATTTTTATAAATTTGTAAACCCCATCGAAATAATAATATTTCACAGAGTATCTGATTAAGGATTTCATGAATCGTTGAATTGAAATCCAATGAGTTTGTCGTTCTACATCTCTGTTAATATATTTTTCATAAAACTCATTTAATACGCCAATTCCTGCATTTTCCGATAAATATACTACATATCTGACGACAATGTCTTTTTCATCATCTTTTAAAATTACAATGTTTTGCTTTTCATAATAAATTTCCATTTCCAGGAACAATCTCTTTTTTGGCCACTCACTTTGTTGAAATTGATCCATAGATGCATCCCTTTGTTCCAATATAGACCTCAACTCATCTGTCCAACTTGCAAATACCATTAAAACAATCAAATACATTCACAAATATTTGTGTTTTCAAGGAGTATTTGTGTTCAATTTAAAATCAAATCCACGTTGCACATCATTTATTTTTACGACTCTGTAATAATCGTATGAATTTGCGTATTCTAGTCCTAGTAAATACGTCATCATATGGATCTATCTGATAATTCTGTAGCACATTTAATATTTTAGATTTTTCACTCTTTTTCACTCGAATGTGGTTCTTATTGCCATGATTCACTATATATTTGAATAATTGCCTATTGAATACACTCTTGAATGATTTCTCCATATTAAATATATGCTGTACAAGCTCAAATGTCAAATCAAATGGCATTTGTAATTTCAAAATATCATCAAAACAATTGGGACTATTTCTCATTAAATAACTTGTCAAATCAACACCACTAACTTGAATATCATTGAATAAATACTTGAATGCCTTGCAATGATTGTAGTTAACTAATAAATAAAAGAGATTCTTGATATTTCCATGAGATAATTCAGATGCTTTGATTTGATTCAGTAATGGACGGATAGATTGAATATCATGTATAATGGGTAATCCAGTTATGATTGAAATGCGTGTATTCAAATGAGATGGTTTAAAATGAGTTGCTAATATTTGTGAGATTTGATTTTGATTTGGAAATGCACTTGTTCTAACCAGTGATAATTGGGTTTGAATGGCATAAATAGACTCTATTTGCGATTGATTACAAATTTCAATCTCATTTCTCGCTAATAATGCATCACCATATTCAGATTTAGTGGCAAATATCAGATTTAATAATTTGCATCTTTGAGTATTATTTAGTTCATAATAGATTAAATTGAGTAAAGAGGGATGATTGATGAGTAATGGGTAATCAGAGAGTAATACTTTGGATGTATGAGACTCAATAGATTTAAAATGAGGAATAAAGATTTCAAAGATTTCATTGAAATTGGAAAATGAAATTAAAGATTGTCGATTCATGAAATGTAAAAATTTGTAGACACCCACCATATAGTGATGTTGAATGGAATAATCTATCAGAGATGACATGAATTGAAAAAGAGGAAGAAATTTGCGATGATATAAATTATCTATTAAATTACTAAATGATAAAGTGGATAATAATGCAGCATATCCCACAATAATGATTTTTTGATCATCGGATAAGGAATGAATGGGGATACCAAATATATTTTGATCTATTTTGGATAATAAAGTGGCATCCGTCCATTTCATTTGTAAATCTTGCCATTTTATAGAATTGGATTTTACAATGATATTCTGTTGATTCATAATGGCAACCAGTTCATTTGTCCAATGTGCAAATAGCAATGTCAACCAATGCATATTTGTAAAGAGGGGAAATGTCAAATATTTTTAGTAAAAATGACTCGTGTCGGCAATTTCATTCAATGAGTTGTTCACTTGAATTTCATGTTACACTAATATCTCAAGGGTCTTTTGTACTCACATTTTTACAATGTCATTTGTCAAAATAAATGAAAGGAGTCATTTGTACAACTTGATTTTGTATTTAGTAATCCTGTTCCCCAAATGGCAGCATGTTGGTGAATTTGGTATTTGTATTAGCAACAGTAATAGTAGAATTTACAGCGACCAATCAGATTTTTAAGTTAAAAAAAGGACCAGCAATTGCAGAATGGGTTCTTCAAAGCTCAAATATATATTTTCATAATTTTTATGGTTTGCTAGAGGAAGCTCATAAATTAGGAGATGTAATAATTCGAAATGAGGATTCGCGATGCAGAAAATCAATATCACCTAGTTTTCAACTCACTAAAACTTATTTTCGTGAACTACTAATTGAGTGTAATGACAATCGAGAAGCGGAGCCCGCAATATGTTTCCGGTTTAAAGTTCGTAATACAGGCCGAAAACGATGCCAGTGATTGCAAAAATAATGGTGCGCTGCAATCAATAAACATTTGAAAAACTATTACACACCAATTTTCAGTTAAATATTTTATTTCTACAAATCTATTTGACCCAGTCGTAAATCAGTATCTTTGACATACTTTCTAAAGAATAGAACACTTTCCATCAATATATTCAATTTCGTATCTATTTTATATTCTAATTCTGGTTGATTATCACCAATATAAATGGATTCCAATCTATTTATCTCTAATTCACATGCTTCTATTTGTAATTTGGCATAATCTAATAAATTCATGATTTTGAGTCGATTGGATTCCATTTCTAGATGTGTGCTATGAATTATTAAAAATAGAAATTTGACGCCATCGTGCGCAAAAGGATGGGCCTGATTGGTGTTGAAATGATGCTTGGGTCATCAATGGTCATTTGGATGTCAAAGGCGATTAAAGCGGGCAAAGGATCAGAAAACGTTCTTGAGAAATCTCAATTTCACTCCTCATGTGCGATGATGCAGTCAGAAAAACTTTGAAATGACACTAGATGGGTTTCACTCCCTATATTCTATATTTTATAAATAATTTTTGATGCATCGTATTAGATTTGCAATTGCACCAATGTTGGCTGGTAGTGCCTATCTTGGATATCAAGCAGGTCAATCTACATTCAAAGCACCTCAAATGTCAATGATCCCAAAGATGGAAATGGCAGAAAAACAACCAGCAAAAGTAGAAAGAACATTTATTATGGTCAAACCAGATGGGGTAGCAAGAAACTTGACTGGTAAAATCATTGATAGATTTCTACAACGTGGATATTATTTAGTGGGCATGAAATTGTTGGTGCCAAGTAAGAAATTAGCAGAGACGCATTATGAGGATTTAAAATCAAAGCCATTTTATAATGGATTGGTGGAATATATGACTAATGGTAAAGCGGGTGTAGTGGCCATGGTATTTGAAGGGACGGATGCTGTTAAAACGGGTAGAACGATTATTGGGGCTACGAATCCATTAGAATCTGCACCAGGTACAATTAGAGGAGATTATTGCATTGAGATTGGTAGAAATATCATTCATGGGTCAGACAGTGAAGAATCTGCGAATAAAGAGATCTCATTATGGTTTCAACCGGGTGAATTGGTAGAAACTCGACATCCTATGCATGAATGGGTGATGGGACGATAAAAATAAATAGTTGAGTGATAATATTGGATTCTAATAGTCGGGTAGTGGGCGTGTTTGATCGGAAAAATCACTAAATGTTTGAGACTTGAGAGAAGTGTTTGAAACAGAAATTTCTGATTTTTCAGCAAAGTAACTTGTAAGTAACTACTATTTCACTTGTTTAACGCGAAATTAAAGGAATCTATTTATTTGTAAAATGAATCATGCTTGTAACTCTACTATTGATGACGTTGCTCTGAACTCTGATGCTTTTTACTATTTCCGCGATTTTGTCTGCTTTGTGGTAATAAATCAGCATCCAGTATAGGTTTAAACAATTTATATACCATGGGATGCTGTATAGCTCTAGATCCGTCTGTGAATGTAGTTAATGTGGGTTTATTTGGTAAATCGGGCATTTCTTCAATTTTCATTTTACTAGAGTTGTTTCTCGACTTTTTATCCATTTTAATATTACAAAGAGTTGATGTTGATGGCCTATATCGAATACAAACAAGTATAGGGGACACATGTGCTAATTAGTAAAGCCACTTACATCTCTCATAACAAATGTCGTCGATTTCATCGAATTCCCGATTTTTAATGATTTATTTGTTAAAGCTTTAAATAGATCACACAATGTTCTGTCAACATGCTCATTTTCATGGCATTCTTCAATAATTGGGACTCTTTAAACAGTTTCATTTTATTCCACGGAATCTCGGTTTTCTCTTGAATTCTCTTTTTAAGTGAAATAATGGTATCATTCTTACTCACATGCATTGTAAATACATTTCCTTGCAATTCCCCATCATTTGGTAATTGTATTTCCACATCAAATTCAGTCAATTCCTCAGTTTCATCCAATTCTCTTTTTTGTTTCATTTGCTCTAAAACTTGCTTTTTCGTGTGTTGCTTGCCATCCCATGTGATATTCGGTTTATTCTCTACTATTTTGTTCCTATTTCCAAGTTGTTTTGCAAATATTTCATCATCCACTTGAAAATGCACATTTTTACTTTCTTGTCTTTCCAAATCTTTCAAATGCTGTGAATCTTTTAGGCATTCTTTTAAATGAGATGGTAGATTGACTTCACTCATTTTCATATTGCAATGAGGGCACACAGTGATAATAGGTGCTTGTTTTGGAGTAATTTGTGTTTTTGGTGTTTTGATATTTAAATGAGATGGAATCTGCATTTCTTTAGATTTCGTACTATTTTTAGAAGATACAGACATCTCCATACTCATTTCATCTGATCCTGCATCTGATTTCTCATCATTTTCATCATTTTCAGATGCTTCAGAAATATCATTTTGTATTTCTTGCTCTACCGTAGCCAGTAACTGATCCATATGCTTTAATTTGCGTTGTTTTTCTTGAATGGACATGGTCTTTAAGTCGTTTAATTTCAATGGGACTGGATATTCTTGTTTTGAATCCAAAATTGAGAAATTTAATTCTTCAATCAATTTATAGTCGTGCCAGTCAATAGAATCGTATAATTGACGCATCACATCTTGTTTCTCTTCTTTATTTGTCTGTTCAAATCTTAAATAATCTAAATATTCAGATCGTTTTAAAATATTTGGTAAAATGAAAAATGGGTCATTTTTGACATTTTTGATATTTTCATTTAATGCATCCTTGTGCTCAATCATGTATTTAAATTGCTTGATGTATTGCTGATAATATTCATGTTTAGAATGCGTGGGTCTCATAAAATGAAATCTGTAATTTTCTGCTTCTTTTTGTTGTAGTTTTAAATGGAATGACTGGCCATACAGTGCGGTATATTTAGCAGTTAATTGAATTAAATCTAGATCGATTCGATTCATGTCTTTTAAATGGGTTAAAAATTTATATTCTGGTGGAGGATTTGGTTTTGAAGATTCTGCTTTATTTTCTACTTTACTTTCTGTTAATGAGGGTGGTAGTTGACCTTGTTTGATTAAATTCAGTGTATATTCGAAATAATTATAGTAGGGATCTGTATTTTGTAGGAAATTGAATTTACTGGATTGTTCAGACTGATCCATAATTCTCTGTTGAAATGCCATGCCATTTTTAGCAATAAAACTAGCTGTTTTATCAATGACTGCTTGTAATTGAGGTGGTGGTAATATAAATGATTTCTTTTGAAGTTGCATGTCAGAAGGAGTATCTTTTGCAAACTGGTTTCCGAAAATAGCTTATTGGTGATATACACGTGAAAATTAGATGGAAATGAACGCATCCCTTCTTTTGCATGGCACCCGTCATTGTGATTGCAGGCTATGGCCCAGCTATTTCTCATGAAGTATGCAATGCATTTTCTAAAAAAGGATATTCTTTAGCATTAATTGCAAGAACTAAATCCAAATTAGATCAAGCTGTTGAGCAATTCAAGGAAAATGGTATCAAATCGGCCGCATTTCCAACTGATTTAGGAGATGTCAAGTCTGTTGAAAATACCATAAAAGCTATTCAAAAAGATTTGGGAAGTATTGCCATTATTTTTTGGAATGGAGGTGGTATTGGCAAACCAGTCTTGGAAACTAGCTCTGAGGAATACAGATTCAATTTCACTGCTAATATTGACTCGTTGTGTGTTGCTATCAATTCTGCCAAATCAGATTTAGAGAAAAATAAGGGCGCTGTTTTAGTCACTGGTGGCGGATTAGGTGTAGATCATCCAATGAGTACCCAAATGGCTATTAATTGGAAATGTGGTTCATTTGCCATTAATAAGGCTGCTCAACATAAATTGGTTGATTTATTACATGCAGATTTGAAACCATTGGGTATTTATGCTGGTGAAGTCACAGTCATGTCTAGTGTTAAAGGAACACCATGGGATGATGGTAGTGCTACAATTACAGCTGAGAATGTGGCCAAGTTATTTGTGGAGCTGTTTGAAAAGAGAGATAAAGTTTTTGCAAAAATTGACAAATAAATAAAATTTGCGGTACACAGATCACACGGATTCTGACAGGGGAGAAATGTTGTTGCCATTATTTGCGCATCAAATTGCATTTAATAGCGGCATTCTGCATATTAAAGAATTGGATATTTATCAACCTATTGAAAATCCAAACATCATGTTGTTTGAAAATCCACTGCTGATTGAAAAGCATTTAAATTTGGATACTGCCATATTATTGGTGAAGAAACATGAAATTATCTTTGATAATTCTTTGAAAAATGTAGGTTTTTGCACAATGGCCGAAATCATTTGTCTTCAATTAAATTACTATTACCCACAGCTCTATAGTCAGATGCAAGTGCCCAAATTAACCAATGACGAAGCCGAAGCCGGTTCACTTGTCATTGCACATTTGTATTTCGATTTTGAGATTGAAAAATCAATGGAAATGAACTTTGACTTTAATTTGCAAAACTATCAAAAAATAATCTCTGATAGTGAACATGCTAAAAGATTGCTTAAATATTATCTCGAAACAATTCCAAAGTTGTTTTTCCACCCAGATTGGCCATTTGAACACATGTTTGAACAAACTAGACAATTATTGGTGTTTGGTGCCGCTATGTTGAAGATTTCCAAAAAAATGAACTCACACAAATTATCTTATGAGAAAATATTACGTGCAATAGGATCTAAGATACCTGGTATACAAGTATATTTCGAGAAAACATTAAAAATGATTGATTTATATGAAAATGATGATAATTTTGATGCATTTTCAATTCGAGTCAATGCTACCATGTATTTTGGCTAAACAAATCACAATTTACTTTTTAATGAATCATCTAATCTTAATTTCACTTGATTTAAATACTCTGTCGTATTTACATAATCAGATCTTTTCATTTCTTTTCCTTTTTGAGCCAATGCCAAATCTTTGGTCATGACCCCATCTTTATTCACAGAATCAATACAGCCATGTTCAACACAAATGAATCCATTTCTGGATTTGCCAAATCATGCTTTGAAAT
>JADGIG010000276.1:0-10899 GCA_018985235.1 Sanchytrium tribonematis
AAATGAAGAGATTTTTGACTTGTTGAAATTATTAAAGGAAATCTGTTATGTTGAGTAGATTGTACTTGTTGGTAGACAGTGTTTTGACACATCCTATCAAATAAATAAACTATATCTTATTGATTTCTATTCATCTCAAAGGATTCATAAACTGGTGCAAGACACATGGTAAGAATACTTCTAATTGGTTTCATCCTAATGGATTAATTTATACTACCACAGATTCCTGATTTTAAAAGTCGCACAACATGGCTCTTCGGAGGATTTGAAAAGAAACAAGAAATTTAATGAAGAGCACAAAGTAAATAATCTAGGAGATATTCTATAAACAATAAGTATCTAGCAAGTGCTGGTATTGTTCCAGACTCTCTTTGTCTGATGTAAACTTGTGTAAATTCCATCTTGGTGCAACAGATTCTTTGTGATTAGAAGGCAAATTTGAAGATAGTAACAAAATGCGATGATCAGACCATCGTTGATCTACATCTAAAACTGAAGCCTATCAGAGTCACACAATATATAGTCGATATTAGAGACTTTAAAAACCAGTTTGAGGATGATGATTAATAGCCCTAATTCGTAAATCAATTGTTCTTGTATTGGCTTCTTAGCATTAGCGGCAGTGACAATATAATATTTTGATTTGTCAAACTGCATCCAATTATTAGTTAAAAGTGTGACATCCACACAATGTTTACCATAAGTAAATGTGAATACATTTTAGTTGGTCAGATGGCAATTAATTTTTTCCCTGACAATTTGAAGATCCAAACAAAACAAGGCCGTTCCCTTATTGGATTATGTGCCAATCAAGAAGACACTGATCTTAAACAGATCGAAAAAGAATTATTAAGATGCTCAATGATGTTTGTTAGTCAAAAACCAAAGAAAAAGAGTACGAAGCATGTAAAAAGTGAGCTCAAAAACGTGTGTTTATTGCCAAGAAGTACCCATTTGATTCGTTTGGAAAGCCACTAGAAAACTTGGGTTACATGTTAGACCCCGCTTTCTTTTTAAGCAATTTTTATGTAAAGAAATAAAACAAAGAATGTGAAAAGAAGAAAAGTGACTTTGGAACTGAAAATGGCAACGTGATGCCCCTGTACACAATAATTTTTGCTTTGGAAGTTCTGGGAAGTATTACATAGATGGATTCTGTGGTTTTATATTTAATTTCAGAGCAACTGCAAGTTTTTACAAAATGGTCTTATCTCTCAGAATTGAGATGACAATGGCCCTATTAAATTTGTTGATTTCCAATTGGCTACTAGAGAAAATGCCAGATAAAAATCCATTGTACAAAACCTGGAGATGTACTGAGTTTTCTGATAGCCATCTATAGTATTCTACGATGTGAATTAAAGCTTGATGCACCATACTAGACAAGTTCACTGTTCTATTCCCATTTTATATACAATTTATCACTATGACTAATAATAACTCAAATTTGAACAATAATGGATAAATACGCCAACTAGCTATCCCGTTGAAGAAAATCCGTGTCCGGTGACCAAGTTTCAAAATGAATCCCGACCAGTGTGTCATGACCCTAGTCAATCAAGACATGTCTAAAATAAAAATTCATATACTCCCTTTAATAGTTTCAGTATAACATCCCCAATCACGTTGATCTTTGCGCTATTTTTTACATTTTCCCCTCATGAAAACCCTTTAAAGTTCTCGTTATCGAACGAATGTAATTCTTCCCAATCAAGTCACTGCTGATGTTCTTTTAGATGTGATTGGTTCTGAGAATGAATCATAGTTTTCCTTTAAACTACGATGATGAAGATTACAATTTGGTGGAAGATTATTTGAATGAAAACATTGAGCCATCTGCGCCATACTGCAACACCAGTGATAGAAATCCGTTTTCAGATCCCAATAATTTACTAGATTTTCAAAATGTCATTAATAATATGGACTCTCCTGAATTGAACCTGCCAGCAAATTTCCCTTCAGAACCAAAGGCATTTCACTATTTCTCTTTGATATGCTCTTTCCAAATGATAACTCAATTAAGAAAAGCAATGAATCGAAAAAATAGAGATGCTCTTGACCAAAGTCAATTACTTGATGATTTAGAAGACGCAAATGAATCGACTCCAATTAATGATTTTATTGATCCTTTGAATAATCTTTCTTCCGAATTTCCCAACACTCACTCAATTCAAATTTCTAAATTCACAAATCAAAACATTTATCAATTTTTTGGGCGTCAAATTTTATTGGGTATTGCTGATTTGCGCAGCGAAGAATCCTATTTTTATGAGGATAGAATAAATCCACCATTAATTCATCAAGTATCTTTTTCTAGTTTTAAAAGAATAAAAAGATTTTTTCATCCCTACTCTCACCAATTCGAATTTAATAATGCCAGAAAGTATTCCTGTTCTATTACTAGAACTCATTGAGTCAGGCAATGGCAATGAATTGAATTTACAAGAGGATGAAACAGAAATCGCAAACGAAGAAGATGCAAGTTTAACAGCTGTAGATGACACTCCATTAGTCATTATTGAGAACCCTCTTACACGACTAGCACCACAAGAACCACTCTATCCAGTGGAAAGAACCAAACAGGATGAATATGTAACATTTTTATTTGTGTTAATGGGAAATCTAATTACATTCAATGGTCACCTAATATGGCTATTCGAGATATTTACCACATTTGGAGTACAAGTATGTTGTATACAACTTGATGAGTAGTCCCCATTTGGATAAATTAGTGAAACCAGATTCCACATTGTTTGCTGCAGTGGCATGCCCTCAAGATATTACAGTGGATTGTCAAGTAGCTCATTCTGAAGCATCACTGGTACTTCCAGTATATGCCAAAGCAAATCAACTGATTCCTCAATATGTCTTAAGCAGTCATGGAAATTCTCATTTACTAAAAACGGAGATTATTTGACTTTGGATGATGAATCTAATTAGTAAATGGATTACAGTATGCCTGTTTCTTTCACCAATTTATTGATTCTGTGTCTAAATGTGTTGCTTTTAGATGTGGTACTTTTTGGAGTGATATTGCCGATGAATTGCTTCCTGCTTGTAACAGAGACTTGAAATTACTTGTTCAATGTAGTGGTGTCCTGATGAATGACGATTTTACCATTGAACCAAATGACACGATCAGAACAATCCCATCAAGAAGTACTGGTTCTCGTGTTAATAAAAACCCATTTGAAATTGAAGAAATCAACTCCACTGATGTTGGTGGGGATCAATTACGGGTTAGAAAGGACCAAATTTATCAAGAAAGCTTGCAAATTGTTTTGCATCAAATAGAAATGGATTGTGAAATTGATAAAATTTCATTGGATGAACTGAGATTGTCCTACTTAAATATTGGAGGACTATTGAGTCGTCAGTAGGCTGTTAATCCGCTAATGAATAAGCACCAGTTGGGTGTGCTAATCATTTCGGAAACTAAAACCAGCAAATTCAAATTCTTGTGTGCACCTGTTATCTACCACTGACACTGTGAATGGGCAGTATGGCATGGCAGTGTGAGTCAGAAATATGCCTCTAGGCATCTCAATATCGTGTCCAGCTTGCGGTATCACATTTAAATTCAATTTAAGAATTTTAATGTGGTTGGCATTTATATTCCATTTAGAGTACCAGATAAGATGCAGTTTTATATAGATCACATTGATAGATATGTATTTGTATAAAGTGTTATATCAGAAAGAATCTTATATACATCACTTACATTGCCAATAGTGAATTTTCTGGTGTTTATACCTTTAAATCGATTTGTATCAATTTCAACTTTTTCTAATTCAATACATCTAATTCAAAATTATTTAATTCATATGATTCAATATCATTAGCGGGAATGAAATTACTATTTAAAATAGGAATAAAATAATTTATGTAGTTAGGCATTAAATTGAAAATATTAATATTTCAATATAGTTATCAACACTATCATTCTCACTGAATATAAAAAGTTTTTTACCAAGTCTTCTATCCAAATCTATTTCATCAAGCAATCTGTTAAAAAATATTTCGAATTGATTTTAAAACATGGGGTGGTGGTCACGTAGAGAGAACACTCCAAAAGTTTTTGATCAAAATAAGGAGAATATGATAGCTTTTGATATTTTTAAAAATTAGAATATTCAGAACGAATAAAGATTAAAAATTATCTTCAATTAACTGATGAAGAAGAGAAATTACTTATTCTTAAGTGTAGTTTAAAATTACCGCGACATCCAGATTATATCTCCATGGATTCTTTTGAAATAGTCATGTTTAAGCCACATGCAGTGTATAAATATATCGAGACCTTTGAAATGAAAGGTTAACCTGGAAAACCAATTTTTTTTATCCTTTTTTGAGATAAACTCGTGTAGATTGGCCGACATTACATCGGTGTACAATTGTTATGTAGTCTTCTCAATATTAATATTTGATTCAATTTGCTCGCTTTGCTATTTTTCAAATGCTCCAATCTAAACACATCTTTTCTTAATTCCATCTTCTTCATTCTCGTTTGATATCTCTTATTGATTCTCAACTCTAATCCAGATCTACATGCCTGCGTGTGGTAATATAATAAAATATCTACCAAATGATTTAAATTGTCTGGTTTTGAGTCATCGTGTCTTTTGACGTGATTAAGTTGCAGACTATTGTGTGCTAAATCCTCGGCTTGTACTAGAATATCGAGTCCATATATATTATACAGCTGTTTTTCCCTCTTAACAAATGTTGTGAAACAGTTGATTGCTGCTTAATTATCGCAAAATATTTTCAATTGGTGTTCATTCAAATTAGAAATACTGTATGCAAATAACAATCCACTTGCTATGCCGCATATCAGATTGGAGTCTGACACACCCTTTCTTGAAAAGAGTCTTTTTAATGGGCATCCCATATGGAATGGTACCAGTCAACACAATTGGAATTCAAGCGACGATAAACAAATGCATGGGATATGTGTACTATCAACTCTAAAGCATCACTGGATGCACATCAATTTTTGGTTTCTTCCCATTTTCACTCTGATTAACATCTTCCATGGTTACAAACAAGCTGTCATCACTAGATGAGGTGGAGTCATTGTTTAGGTCTCAATATTGGATTTAACAGTACGAATGTAAATGTCATATTGGAAGGTGACATTTGATTAATGGCAAAGATCACCCAACAACTTTCTGAAATCACTTTTAAAACGGGATGGAGAGTGAATTAAAAGGGCGACTTCGTAAATATCAGATTGGAGTCTGACACATTTAATGGGCAATTTGATAAATTTCAGCCAACCTTCCGTGGAAAAAAAGGGTTTCATCGAGGGATTCTCTTACATATTATAGAAATTAGAAAGAACTAAATTGATTCTTAAAAGGCTGCATATTACAAGACACAGGTTTTGTGATGCAAAATATTTTTCGATAAATATTTCCAGTTGTTTGCTGCGCTTGAAGTAGTATTTTTCAAATGCTTTGATTAAGATTATTACATGTATCTTCAAAAGATGCAGCTACTCAAAAGCTGAGTTGATTATTGCAGGCTAGTAGATAAAGCTTAAGAAGTGCTTTTCAAATAGTTTTTTCAGAAAAGACATCAATAAAATGGGTCTATATCGATTGGATGTACTACTCCTTTTTTATGATGATAGATAAATGTATTTGATTCGGGGTTGCTCCAAAATGGAGAATTTTGTTAAATAAAAGTGTCACATAGGGAGATATCATGGCACTTAGTAATTGTAGTATGTCTTAAGTCAATTTACTAATGCCAACCAAACGATGAGTAGGCAAATGGCTATTTAGATAGTCAATTTTCACTATTTGATTTCAAATAGAATTCCAGGAGGTTGCGAATAGATCTCGTATCTAAGAGCTAATTTGTGGGTATACAAGTATTTCATTCCGTTTTTGATGATTATAAAGTGATTAGGGTATTGATTGATACTTCCAGTGCCATTTAAGTTGCTCTTTATATTAAAAATTTTCAAATAAGGACAAGTCAATCATAAATCGTAAATACTCATTAATTATTCAAGTTCGTATAAGAGCTAATTTTTATCTGTACTATGGATTTAATTATTAACCCACAAAGTATATGATAAAGTGTGTTAACAATGATTATATAGAATTTACTATCCCATTATTTCTACTTCTTTAATGTCTTAAGAAACATTATTCAACTTATATTTTTTTGTCAAGCTCTAACTTAATCATTTACTTACTCAGTAAAACTTATGACATCACACTAAAATCACGATTTACTTTCCAATAACCAGCCCAAATTACAATATTTTATCCAGTTTTACAATATATTTACCAAGAGATATTCAATAGATATATTTATTAATTGTATATTCTCATATTCTCTGGATTATCTTTACTGTATTTTATCAACCATTGGATTGGTTTGGTTGCATTAGGATTCATTTGTTGATGATGTTGCTTCAACATCACTCTAACATCTTCCCTTGTGGAATTTTATCAATATTACCGTCATATTCTTGGTGTTTACTTGCATAATTCTCTCTGTATATCTCTGCTACACTTTTATAATTGTTTTTCATCCAGGAATGAGAATAATTCTGATTATTCTTCTTCTTAAGAGTAGAGGCATATTTAACGAATAAAGCAAGTTCACTTAAGGAAAAATCGGTAATATCTACATGATTGGATCTACACCAAGTATTGAATCGCCTTTTACCACTATTTTAAGTAAAATTGGTCTTCTGGGATCAAATTGTCTTCTTTATCTTAATCTCATCGTTTAATAATTTTTTACTGTAGTTATGTGAGTCATCTAATGCATCCGGATCACCCATTAAAGTCTTGAAAAGTATACTCGTGTTTCGCGATTAAAAGGAGCTACTGGAGAAGTGATGTAACACGCCGTGATGTACAAACTATGATTGGCCTGTGATCTAACGTTCACCCTACAATAAAAATATATAAACAACTTCAACTTCAAAATTTGACAGTAAGTTCATCAAATTTGGAATTAAATACTTAAATTTGGAAATAAAAACTTTTAATATTTCTACGATGTTCACTTTTGTTTCATTATCTCTTTTAAAAAGTCCGATTTTAAATCTACAATTGGTTTTCTTGGACTTAATTGATCTTATTCTTCCCGCAAATGTACAATAATATACAAGGTATTTTTCTTTGGTCTGTATGGAGGTTTCTAATTGAATATTACGGTCCCTAAATAGATGACCAAGTTAAAGCTATGTATTTGATCTCGTCATTGCGCCTGTTGTTTTCAGGGCTAATGAGCAACTGGGTAGGGTGACATACTCGAAGGACATAGAACAAACATAAATGGTAGTTGCGGTGTTTTATTACTGCCCCTGTTTAATCGCGCAATTGCAGGGGTTCACATGACAACATGATCAACCAAGGGATGTGTGCAATTACGTGATTCTTTTTTTATAATCTCATTGAATTTTAAATATTTTTCAAATTGATGTTAATTTTCTGCTATTCGGTTGAAACGTTTAAAGTTGATACTTGCTAATCTTCTTTGATCATATATTTGTGGACAGCTTCTTTATTGTTGCTTTCGCATGGCAAAAAGAGCTCATATCCATTACAAAATTATTCAAAGTCGAGATTTAACATGTCCATTTTTTCGTTACATGATTTTGAAACATTTGTCAGAAGAGATTTAACTTCTTTCATGTAAAGATCTTTTAGAACAAGCAAATACATCATGTAAAAATTATTGCACATTTTTGGGGCGGTTGGGTCTTCAGTAAAGTGACCGTCAAAATTATCCAAACCACAGTTTGAGATGTGGGAGATTTGATGGAGAAGAGGAGAAATTCCATTGAAAATTAAATGATGCCCATAAAATAAGATGAGAAATTCGAGAATGCTGCTGATTTGGCGATTGCAACGTGTTTCGAGGGTAAAACCATGACTGAATCTGAGATTGAAGAAGACAAAAACTACTCTTTTACGCAATTTCGATTTGGTAGATAATTCTAGTAAATAGGATTAGAAAGTATTATAAGACACGTCCTGTTTTAGATTTGACCAAGTCATTGCGAAAATCCAACTGCATCTCAATTAGTACTAGTAAAGGGTCGATCTACTGTATCAATGCATAAAATAGCAGACAGCTACTTCTACAATATGGGGGGTAGCAACTTGCTTGATATGAAAGTTTTTTTGACAAGTAGTAAAATTAAAACGATGAGATGGTGGCCTAGTGTGTTTTTCTTTTGTTTGGATTCAGTTTTGTCTAATACACATGTCATGTCATATATAACAAACTAAATTGTGATTTATCTGGCAAACAAATGCCAAATCAAGATTTCAAGTTAAAAGTGGCTGAGAAATTAATTAATGGGAATACATATGTTAAACAACATTGAAAGAAGGTAAAGAAACGATCAACAAATAATGCAGTTACTTCGTCAGTTCCTGAACAGCCTCAAGTCATCTATTTTACATGTTATCAATCTACATAAGCATCAACTACACATTAACAATCAACAAACATCCAATCAATTAGTCAAATCAGGTTCTATTGATACATTATCTGATTATGTACATTTGCGATATAAAAACGAATATGATCAATATGAGCAGTGTAAAGTTGTGGATAAGAATGGGCATAAATTGGGATACAAATGGGAGATTGAATACAAATGGGAGATTGAATACAAATGTGGAATTGTCATGTGGATTGACAAATTTTACACTAAAATACATCGTGTAGGCAAAACAATTCGATGGTATATTACCAAAAACAAGATTCATAAGGAAAGATACTGGGTGAAAGTGATAAATGCTGAGCATATTTCATGCGAATGCCTATATGGGAATATGATAGAGTTACCCTGTAAACACATGATGTTCGTATATAGAGAGTCAAATTTAGGCACAGATGCGCGTAAACTAATACCAAACTACAAGTAAATGTCACTATTAGTTCAAACACCCTTATGTTTGACCCTTTATAAGTCTACAAAAGCATGTGAATAAGATGTCTCACAAGCCACGGATCATACTTTAATGTGTTAGTACCTTTAAAATGTAAAAATAAATAAGTCATTCAGTCGAAATTTTTTGGCAAATTTGAAACCTATTGTTTTTGAAGAGAAATAACCAATCAACGGGTCTGTACGATAATTTTTGATTGTGCAACATTAACTCAAAGGATTCGAGGTACAAACATCAAAAAATGACGCGTGGTAAAAAGAGGAGCCATTTTGGCTCATTTGAGCGACGGTAAGGGAGTAAATCAAATTTCGAAGTTACTGTAATTGATGTCAAGAATTTTAAAAGTCTTGAAAGTCAGTATATACCTGACAGAACACGATAAACGCCAAATGCAAGAATGGTAAGAACTTAAATAGACATTTAGCCAACAAAGTTGGATTTAGAACTCTATTAAAAACAACCAATAAAATGAAAATTAAAGAAAGAAAAAGTATAAAATGCATCTAATCACACCAGTTCAACGTGCCAAACGACTTGCATGGGCAAAAGAGCATAAAAATACAGATTGGAATGCCTGGTTGTTTAGTGATGACTCGTATATTGAAGTGGCGGAAAATGGTGCCCAAAGTTTTTTAATGATGCGAGGACAACCAATTAAAGAGTTCCAAGTGCAACAAATGGATAAATCTCCCAAGAAAATACTTATTTGGGGTTTGATTCATTACAATGGAGGGGGTAAGGTCATTATTTCAAAAGACACAATAAGGAAAGAGCGATATGTGCAAATTTTAAAAATAGTTGTGAAATCGTTTTATAGAAACAATCCTGATACCGATTGGATATTTATGCAAGATGGTGCGTCAGCTCACACAGCTGCAATATCATTAGAAGAATTAGATGAGAGTGGAATCGATTATCGTAAGTGGCCAACGAGCTCCCCCGATCTTTGTGTGAAAAACATTGTCCTGTATTGTACGATTGATGCTGTTATCAAAGCTAAAAGTAGCCACACAAAGTATTAAATAAATAAGATTTTAATTTTTCAAGGACCTACAAACGATTTGTTGATTATGGGTTCAAACAAAAGGGGTGTTCGAAGTAATATTGAAACTTACTTGTACTAGTATTTGCAAAAAGAGAGCGAGGAAACAAGTCCATTCATTTTGCATAAATTGGCCCATTTTTGACGATTAGATGTGTAAATGCGGCTCATATGGATGATGTGTGAGGGATGTCAAATCTTATAACACTCGTAAAAGACGACGAGTTAGCGATGAAGAGGTAGATCATATTCTAATAGTAGCATAAAAGGCCCTAACTGGTGAATAAATAGTATTCGGTATTGTTTAAGAGAGCATTGCGAAGAAAATGACTGTGTTTCATGGAGCATTTGCCCCATATTTTTTTATTGAATAGATAATCGCTCCAACGACCTTCCGATTTCTCAAATGAGCTTTTTATACTGTATTACATGTAAAATATAATTCTTATGGGTGAATGTGTTAAACTAATTATAGTAAGCAAAGTTTGAAATTTTAAACAAATATAACCTTGCATTTATAAAAACATTTCACCAATACGTGTGATTTTAATCTATAAATTACAAAAAATAAAGCCCAAATAAACAGAATATTATTATTTAGAACTGCAGACTAACTACTTTAATTTGAACCTGATAAAGTTTAGAATAGAGATGGATACATGACATGAAAAGTGGGATACATAAATGTGAGACTGACTTTTGAAATGAAATGTGTAAAAGACATTTAAGGAAAATATGTCATGAAGTTTCAGACTCCAAACCAATCAATTATAGACTTATTCAAACGGCTTTTCCTCCAATTAAATCAGTTGATTTTTAATAAATCAAATGCACCAATTATTATTCACAACAAATTTCTATCCGACAAATCCGTTTCAATAGACGCTAATAATCCGTCATTTGTCCGCCATTTCTACCAATCAA
>JADGIG010000277.1:0-10886 GCA_018985235.1 Sanchytrium tribonematis
TCAGGCAATTCACCATAAAGTGTGACTTTGTTTTGAAATCCATTTTGAACAAGTAATTTAATCATGGCAATTTGATGGTTTTGAATCGCATGATCTAATGGATATTGACTATTTGAATTCATTGTATCCAATTGTGACTTGGATATTTGTTTGAATCCATTCAAATACATTTCTAATATTTGTGGATGACTCCATTGGATAATGGCATGTGTCATGGTCATTGGTGGCATATCTGGATGATTTGGATCAGATAATAATGCCATTGGATCATTAAATCCATTGAACAATGCAGTACATTCATCGATTTTACTATTTTGCAATATTTCAATGTAGGATGTTTGTGGGGACATGAATGGAATTGAAAATAGAGAAAAGAGAAGCAACATGGTCATGTTTGATATGGGGGAATGTCTATGAGTTCAAATGATATCAAATGATGCTATTTTGGTGTCATTTGGGGTATCAGATGATTTAGAATATGAAACAAATGAGCAAATACCATTCAATCAAACCATTCTTGGTAGACAGCATCGCATGTTTCTATTTAAGGTCCAGATGTTCTATACGTGATCTCAATTGAAACAACTAGGTCAAATAAAGTTTTTTCTGAAAATGAATGTTACTTTAAAAAAGATACTAGTGCTCTATATGACCATGATTACGTGTATATCAGGTATCTCTACAGATTGCCCCACATTGATGAACTTATTAAGAGGTTTAAATATGCATTTGACCAATTTGGACCTTTTTCAAAGAATTCCAATGGATTGTTGTAATTATTTCAGTTCAGATACTTCTGGATACATTGCGACATACTGCGAGGGCTATGGCTCATCTCAAGTCATTAAAGGATTGAATATCGGGAATTTTAAACTTAATGGGACCATTCAAAGTCAATATATTCCAGGAAACATGACTGTTTTAGATATCAGAAATACTGCATTAAATTGCTCTATTCCTGGAGATTTACCCAATCAATTGGTTGGACTTTATCTGCTTGATAATGCACTTCAAGGTGCCATTCCAAACACATTACCAGCTAATTTAGTCGAATTTGAAGTGACAAACAATCAATTGACTGCTTTACCCACTTCCTTCCCTTCTAGCATGACTTATCTCAATTTGAATAACAATGGATTTACTACAATGCCAAATTTGCCACCAAATATTGAGATTGTGAATATTGAAAATAACTTCATTTTTGAAAAAATGCCTAGTCACTTTCCAAATAGTTTACGCGTGCTGACAGCCAATAGAAACATAATTTATGGATCTATTTCTGCGAATATATCGATTGGATCACTACGTCTTAATTATAATCAAATTAATGAAAGTATTTCTGATTTTCCGGAACAACTTTATGAATTACGTGTGAATAACAATTTTATAACGGGTCATTTACCCCAAAAATGGCCAGATGCGTTGAGCACTCTTGATGTCAGTCATAATTTACTATCGGGAAATATTAAAAATGTCAGTGTCATGACTTCCATTTATTTTTATGATTATTCGTGGAATTTGTTCACTGGAAATCTTCCAAGTTTGCACGTCTCTGATTCAATGACAATAGATTTCTCACATAATGAACTATCAGGGGACATTGATCTGGGATATACTATCATCAACGACTTGAGATTAAATCACAACAAATTTAAGAAATTTCCAAAATCTTTGCCTCAATATTTAGAATCTTTTAAAATGAATAACAATGAGATGTCTGGTACTATCAAGTACATTTTTGAGAGTACGTTAAAGAATATTGATATATCATGTAATAATTTTACAGGAAATGTACCGAATTGGCCAATTTATCAATCCATTTATTGGCCATTTGATGATTCTCGCGTCTCATTCAACATTTCCCACAACAAATTCACTGGCAATATCCCATATAATCTAAGTTTTATTCCTACACTAGATGTTTCCCATAATTATTTGAGTGGATGCATCGATTTCCAATTGACTGGAAAATATTACTTTTTAAATCATAATTATTTAAGTGGCAATTTGTCATTTGATGCACCATTTACACTATATTTACAAAATAATAGTCTATTGGATGTGTCTATTGCAAATGAAATGAATTTGCAGCAATGTGATTTGAGTGAAAATCCATTAGGGGTGTTTGATAAAACATTTTACAATCTCTGCAATTGGACATTTGTAAATGAGACATACTATAAAACCAGTTGCGACATTAAAATATTTGGATTTGAGCCAGTTGAGATCACTACGACTCAAATTAAATCGACTACAGTCCCTCCCACTGTTATAAAGCGTATATTATCATTTACATAGGTCCCACGCGTATTGTAACGCAACCAACACAATTGACAACCACTATATCATCTGAGTTATCACTATTTGAGACTCAATTAGAGTCTGTAACAGAATTACAGTCCATAAGCACTATTGAAGATATTCTCACTCAATTTGAATCTATCCCATTCACAATTACATGGTCACCCACCATCACCATCAAAATTGGTATAAATGCCATGATCATTGGTATATTTTTAAGTAAAACACCATTTAAATGGAAAAGTAAAACAAAACGTCATTTACAATCAAGTGGTTTCACTACGACATCCAATTATGGTGTTTAATAAATAGTCACACAGCACATCATTTATTATATGTTTGCATCTTTTCTAGCAATTTAATTCGATATTTTTTCAATTCTTCAATTTATCCCTTTTACAATTATCATAAGCTTCATTTACACCATCAAGTTGATTTTGTAACCATTTCAATATATCTCGAGTCAATCTCAATTGAATCTCAGCTAATGTATCATTGGTTTCATGCTTCAATTGTCTCTTTACAGTCTTCAATGCCATTTCCATTTCATTTAAATCAAATGAATAATTGTTATAAATAGATTCAAATTGATCAGGATTCAATTGAATCGTAAAATCCAATATGCCAATTTTCTCAGATTTCTCTATCTCATGCCAATATTCATTACCGCGTTTAATAGGTCCAAAAAACCCATTGTTATTCTGATCATATGCTTGTTTTCTCTTGATCATTTGAGTCACAAATTCATTTAATTTTCCCATTTCTCCATGTGATTTGCTAATATGCGTATATCCAAGTGCAATTAAATCCATTAATGAAATCATGTCATTGCGTTCAATGGCTATATCTAATGGAAATTTGCCATTATTATCTTGAATATCCAATGCGGTATTGCCATTCAGATATTCATCGACTAATTCTTGATTAGCTGGATTACTGCTAGTTTTAATACGGCTAAATAAAGTATTCTGATTTGGTGCTACACGAGCAGCATTGTCAGTGGATGGGTCCATTCGTTGTACGCCAATGGGCCATGCGATTGATGATTTGTATGGTAAATTGGTTGCCGTATTTCCAATACTTGGTGTTGCTACACTTGCAAATACGACAGCAATGGACCACATGGACTGTGTTTGATCCTAGTTTGAAATATGGTGTCATATGGTGTCATATGGCACAAGGATCACGTGTGGATAGGGGATATGACAATGGCGTGATTTATGAAACTAGAATTTATTTTGAGAAATGAATAGAAATCTATGATACTTTCTAATCAAAGCATTGTATTGATCGATTTTATCTTGATATTGCTGTTTATGGAAACCTTCTACTTTGGCCATTTCTTCTTCATTCTTTTTGAGGCCAATTTTTGCTTTCTCAACAATATCATAGGCTAAAAGGCGTTTAATATACTCTAATGCGACAATTGACTGTTGATCAGATTCATTGTTGTGTAATAATTGATCATTCGCATGATCAAATGCCTTATCCAAGTCAGCTAACATAAAATTATTTTTATGTCTATCATAAATAAAATCAAAATCCAATGGATTCCATAATACTGCCATATCCAAAAGACTTTTTTCGTGAAATCTGACTTGTGAATAATGAAAGCTAAAAAACTTTCTCAATCCCTTTTTGCTATCATATTTCTTCTTTTGTGAAACCATCAATTTCACAAATTCAGAAAATTCCCCATTAGAATTGGATCCAATATTCTTGAAACCATATTGCACTAATATATCTGCCACTGCCACTAAATTGTTTTCAATTGCCAAATCCAATGGGGTGTTGCCATTTTCATCTGCAACATCAAATCGGCCAAATTACCAGACTGTCCAATGTAATCATCAAGAAATGTCTTTAATTTTCCACGCTCATTGGATTTGACAATATCAGAGAAAGTAGCCGGATTGAATAAATCAATGCGAATTGGTGGTCTCTTATCAGAAACACCTAATTTTGCAGCTTTTTTGGGATTGCTTCCTCCACGAATACTGGTAGCAACTTGATGACCCAATGCATTAACTGCTGTAGTTGCTAATCCAGTATGTGGTCTTACTAAATGTCCCATTACAAATACGACAACAAGTACAATTGACAACATGTCTCTGTTTGATCCTTGTTTGTAAAATGGGGTATTGCCAAATAGAATAGCAGCACGTGCTGAAAGGGGGTATGACAATGACGTCATTTTAAAGAAAACGTGATAACCACGTGTTGAAAGGGGATATGACAATGACGTCATTTTTAAAACATTCAATTTCACATCAATTTATTCAAGATGCATTTGATATGCTTTATATTCCTTAATCTTTGCTTCTAATTGTACTACATCCCATTGATATGCTTGTAATGCCAAATCATCACCCTCTAAGTGACTTGCTTCATCACGTGAATCTTGTAATACTCAAACAAATTTCTATTTTGATGTAATCTCACTTGAGAATAATGGATTCCCTTGAATAGCCATTTCCTGCTATCATATTCTTGTTTTCTTTTAATCATTAATTGCACAAATTGGTTAAATGAATAGTCATCTGAAATGGGTTTCATTTGAATATTCTTGAAACCATATTGTACCAATACAACAGCCACTGCTACCAAATTGTTTTTAATGGCCACATCTAAGGGCGTGTTGCCATTTTTATCCTCAACATCCAATTCGGTGATACCATCTGATTGTTCTTTGTAATATTTGAGAAAATGCGCCAAATTGACAGGATTATTTCTAATAATCATGTGTTTGAAATTGAATGAATTAGTTAAATCAAGGCCAAATAAATTCTGACGCCATGGACTGGGTGGTTCGGATGTTTTGGCTTTTCGATGTGCATCATTATTTGGAAATACTATTTTATGCTCCTGATTTACTAGCGTACCAAATTCTTGAGAAGAGTTCATCAAATCTAATAAATTTACATGGTTGATAGGTACATTTGGGCCAAATCCAAATACAATTACAATGAACATGTCCGTGTTTGATCCTTGTTTGAAAAAGGATTTGAAAATATGTATTTTATTTCTGAATAGACTAATTTAAATGGTAAGTCTGTTGGTAATACCGGATCTGTGATTTTAAAGTATCAATTTGAATTAATAAATACCGTGTCATTAGATCGCTCATAAATTTTTTTTTCTAATTTTTTTTATTTTTGGATTTTCTTTCATTTCCAAACCACCTCAATTCTTTCAATTTTTTTGCCGGACTTATCATATTCAAATCACTATTCATTGAATATTTAAAAACTTCAACAACCAAATCAAATTCTGATTTTGTCAATATCCGTCGCACTCTATCATTATATTGAAAATACGCACTGTTTTCTTCAAAGCACAAATCATACTTAATATCGCCATACAACAATTCATACAAAGTTTTTCCATAAGTGACGACATCATAAATATCAGATCGAATCGTTTGTCTATCATTAAATTGTTTAGGGGCGTATAATGGAGTGGTCAAGCGATCATAACTTAAATCGATATATTGAATCTTATCTACATTTTCAAAATCGATTAATTTAAATTCGCCATCAACCTCCACAACATTACTTGGTTTTAAGTCCATATGATGTAAATTTTTCTCGTGTAAATACAATAATCCATTAGAATATCTACGGACATACGATAAAATATATCCCTAGTTAACGTAAAAGATCCACGAAGATACAATTTAGATAAATCACCTAGTCCCTTTTCAGAATACCAATCAAACCCATAAGAATTTAGATCTATGCGTAATATATTTATCAAGTTTTCTGGTTGATCCATTTGAATCTGTTTCAAAATGTGGAACAATTCTATCCCATATTGTTTTCTTACACACTCTAAACTGATGGCCATGAAATCCATCCGTATGAATTGCTGGTTCAGGTTCAATTTATCCACTTTATTGGCACTTGGTTTTAATTTCAACAAGATTTGTTTAATCAATGCCAAGCAATATTCCAATTCATCAGAATCAAATGAATGTCGCTTTAATAAATACTCAAAATCAAATGGATTGAATAATGCAGTGTATTCCAATATGCCATAATCCATTGCATCTCTCCAAAATGTCTTTATTTTATTGATTTTCAAATGCCAATAAGGAGTGAAAGTTGAGTGTTGTCCATAATGGCGTGTCAATTGTGCTTGTTGACTGACCATTTTATGGATTAATGTCAACCAATCTTGATTCCATTCATTCATTTCGTCATGAGTGAGTTTCATGAATCTGAAATTGAATCCGATTAAAATATCAATCATGGCCATTTGATTGGTTGAAAAGGCCACATCTAATGGAAATGACTCATGTTCATTTACAATATCCAAATCAGATGGATTCAGACCATGCGATGCATAATCTTTGAGATAATTCAAAAGTGCATCTGGATTTTTAGATGAAATCTTGTCAAAGATTAATGGGAATGCGTGATAATGTGCTGCATGTGTTGCATGTACTACATGTGCTGCATGTGTCGTTGGTGCATCTACTGATGATAAATGGGCTACTTTTGCACTTTTAACAGAATGCACAGAATCATCTGCATAAATGGGTGGTGTTTGAGTGCTTATATCCCCCAATGGACCCACTGCCATATTTGCAAGTAGTAGTGCAATACAAATCAACATGGTTTGATCCCTATTTATCCCAGTTTGAAATATGATGAAATGTTCAAGTTGAAGACATCATTTTAAACAAATGTGAATTTTGATGGATTGTCGCAATAAAACATCAAATATTATTTACTTATTGTTTACTCGAATTCTGTCATTTTCTGTTTCTTTAGAGATTGCAATTCATGATTCATGCTTTCTTTTTTCAGAGGATCTTTTTCAAGTCTCAATTCTTCTTTTAAATATTCAATTTCTTCCTGTAATCTGAGTTGTTTAATCATATATTCCAATCTCGATTGAATAACTGGTCTAAAGTCATTTAAAACATTTCTATTTTCGAGATCATCATTAATCCAAACCAGCGCATTTTTCAATTCATTTAATTTTAATACATTGAGGCTGAGTAAATAATGGAATTTCTTTGTTCTGTACAAGAGAATATACTTCAAAAGTGGCATATTCTTATAATTGGCTCTCCAAATGTCAGATCCTGCATTATTTTTTGCAAATTCAGACCATGATGACTTGATACTGTTTTTAAAACCAAATTGAATTAATAGTGCAACGCATATCAAGTCATTCTTTTCTAGTGCAGCATCTATTGGAAATAGTCCGTTATTCTGTTGATCAAATACTTGAGTATCCATTCCAAATAATCGATTCGTCAAGTATTGTTTCAATTGTTGATAATCACGAGATTCAATCAAATCAAAGATATTAACTTTAACCTTGCTTTCTAGTTTAAAGTTCATAATATTGTTGCTGCCAGATGAATGAGGTGAACGAGGTGATTTTGAACCAGTATTAGGAGCAGTATTAGGAGCAGAAATTGATGCATGTAATGCTGGATTTACCAAATTTGGATTTCTTGCAACTTGAAATGATGTTGAACCAGGCAAGCCAACAAATGCATTAGTTGGCCCTAACAATGCTGCTGTTGCTGCTGCCTTGAAACCACCTCTCATTGGAATACCAAAAAGCAACACAATCATTGCCAACATCACTGTTTGTCCCTGTTTTGAAGATGATGCCATTTTAATATCAATTCACGTGATTTCATTGTCATGTGAGTATCAGATGATGTCACATGGTATATCAGGTGATCTCCTTTTCATTTTCATGCAAATTACAATCATTTATTACATGGGATTTATTTCATCTATTAATTGTTGTTGAATGACTGGCCAATATACACGATATGATGGATAATCATAATTGGATAATTTTAATAAATGAGTGACCACATTCAATGCCAATTGCAATTCCATGATTCTGTATTGATAATTAATAAAATAATGATTAAATTGAGATGGATTCATTATTATTAATATGGTTAATAAACCAGTACCACTAAATCGAGATGGACTATTCCAAATCACATCATTTTGTTTGTTTTGAATCAGTAAATTGGCAAATCGAGCCAAATCACGGGTTGTAGAATGGATATATTGGAATCCGTTATCAATTAATAGGATTAATTTGGCAATTGGGTTTATTTTACTGGTTAATGCGACATCAATTGGACTACTGGCTTTGTAGATGATGAGATCTAATGATTCATGGAATCCTTGAATGAATAAATGATTTAAATATGCTTTTAGTTCAGAGAGGGTGCCAGATTGGATAATATTGTAAATGGGTGGATTATCATCTAATGGAACTTTTAATATTTCATCGAGTGCATTTGAATTGGGATTAGGATTCATTTGAGCAGCTTGAGTTCGTTCAATTTTGGCTAATTGCACTAATTGTTGAAGAGTGTTGCCATGTAATGAAAATGGAGTATTAGATTTGGCAAAAGGCGTGGGTGTACTCACGAATGCAGCTGTAGGAAGACTACTGATAATTACAATCAGTGGCAACATGATACTATCAACTCTGTTTGAATATGATGTCATTTCTCACGTGATTGGGGTATCATGTGAGGGTCATCTGGTGTTTGATAGTCAATGATTAGAATTGATTGCAAATGATTTATTTATGCAGACGCACTTTGTTTCTTTGCTTTTTTCAATTTCTCATTCAACTCTTCCAATTCATTCTTCCAAATCATAATTTCTTCTTGATTCTTACTATTTTTAATCTGATTTTCTACATTTTCAATATCAACTTTAATAACTCGAATTTTAGTGTCATATTTCAATGTATCATAAATCTGATTCCATAATAGATTTCTCTCATCTCCACGAATTTCATTTTCAATTTTAAGTTCAGCAGCACGTAATGCAGCCTGTAATCCACTCAAGTAATGGAAATAAGTATCATACAAATATTTGAAACTAAAAGGATCATACATCACTGCCAAATCTAAAAATCCTGTGTCTAGATTCCCATTTTCTAGATATCTAGCATAAATATCGCCATGATTAGCTGCATTTCTAGCATAATTACTAAATATGCCATCTGTGTTAAATGAAATATTCTTAAATCCTCTTTGAATCAACAAGACAATCATGCCCAAATTCTCTTTTTCAATGGCATAATCCAATGGGTACTTGTTGTTAAATAATACATCCATATCTTTAATATCTAATTTTGGATTTGATAAATACTCATTTAATGAATTGGGATCACCAAATATGATTCCGTGGATCACCAGAGGCATATCGCGCGCAAGTACATCTCCAAATGGTTTCATTTCCTGTTCTCCCTCGGTAGGCATGTGAGCTACCTTTTGTACTCTTCTAACTGTGGAAGCATAACTCACATCATGAAATTGTGGGCCAAATGCTTGTGGCACTCGAGTGCTCACTTGATGGCCAACAGGTGCCATATTTCCATATCCAAATACGAGTGCAATAACAATAAATGCTGTCATTTCTATTCTGTTTGGGAAATGATGACGATTAAATATGTACAATGACGTCATTTTAAAGAGCATGTGCCTTTGCATGCAAGTCACGAGATGAATTGACGTCATAAATTGCATCATAAATGGCATCATAGCACGTGATATCAACTTGACATCTCAAAACATTATTTTATTTGAAACAACATTCGCAAACACCTTTTACGCCAAAGGCACCAGATCGAATGTTGCCATTTTATGAATAATCGCGTCATTTTAATCAACACGTGCCATGACATGCGAGTCACGAGATAATATTCGTCATTTATGTCGTCATGATCAGGGATCGGAATAATTTAATTACAATTAAATTAGTGCCCTAAATAGCTTCCAATTAATTAATTGATTAATTAATTGCAATTAATTGAAATTAATTGAATTTATATAAAATATTTTAGTATAAAATGTAGTTATTTTCTAAAATCTTCTTCAATGATATCAGATAAAATGCCGTTCATTTCTACCACTTCCTTGACAATTCGTTTGCCTCAAGTGCTTGATAATTGAAAATGTCCAAATAATTAGTATTTTATTTTAAAGTACGACATTTTCCGTTATTAATAGAAACAAACGATGTCCTTACACTATATATTGGATAAATATTGCACAAATAACATGTACAATCCAAATACGAGTGAAATTTAAAGGATATAAAGCATTTTATTACTAATTGGTCAATTACTAGCCTTTTCCAATTACCAATTTCAATTAATTAATTGCAATTAATTTGAAATTAAATTAATTTTTTCCGATCTCTGGTTTGAGTAAAGAACAAATAGAATGCTTTTTATTAAATGTGTTGAATTCATTATTGACCAATGGGGTATTATTTGGTTGTTGTGTGGGAACAACGAGTGAAATTGGTGTAGAATGGATTAAAACACCCACAATTGGATTAAATAGACCAGAAATGAACCGATTTTTACATAATAGAGTAACATTAAGTAGATTATTGGAATCAATTGGATTTAAGCAGATTGAAGTTTTGGAAGAAATATTGGGAAGTGGGGATCAAGAAATGACTAGACTGGTATTTACTGCCAAAAAACATTAACCTAATTGAATAAATTGGTTTATTAAGTAATTAATCTCTTGCTATTGTTCTATTTTTTGCAAACATTGAATGTAATCCTTC
>JADGIG010000026.1:0-39007 GCA_018985235.1 Sanchytrium tribonematis
TTCTCTGAATGAAATGAAATTTAATCCATCGAGAGGGATCTGGGAAGGAAACGAGGCTATGTTAAACACATTTGAGATTAAAAAAGATTCGCTTCTTTCTAATGATATTGAAGAATATGAAAACATGGTATTTGATCCTGTTAGGATGGTCTGGACGGAGAGTCAGTGTGTGGAAGACCAAATTGATATTTTTGATGATATACCAGATATTAAAGTAGATTCTGACGAAATTGATGAAACTCCATTCGTGATTACAGGACACTCTACTAAATGGAAAGCATCAGATCTGCGCCACAAAAAATGGGCGAAAAACTATTTTTCGATGCAAGGGCTCAGGCCCTACTAAGAAAATGGTTGCTAGCTTATTCTTGTGGTTTATTTATAGAATTAAATAGTTTGACTGTTCCCTTGGTAGCTAATTTTCTTAGCGATCTTTCAAATCCGCTCTCTTGGAGATTTTTGAACTTTAAGCTGTTATATAAATCCTTTTTCGAAATAAGTGAATTTTTTTTTACAATACTCACCAATTTTTTCTTAATTGTTCTGGCCATAATCGGCTGTCGATTATCCCTCTTTGTTAATTTCCTGTCCTTAAGGAGAGAAATGGCTTCTGAAAGACTCAATTCTTTCTTAGATTTTTTACAAAGAAGATCTTTAACGTCACTCATGAGTTAATTTTCTGAAGGAGATTACAGGAGTCAAAGAAAATATTTATAGTCGTTTGATATCAACGCAACTCGATTCTAACTGCGTCATTGTTATGTAGGCCGTCTTGTTTTACTTTTATAAATGGTAAAATTAAAAATGGATTCGAAAAAACCTAGGGCTTTAAATTTCACAGTGGGGAAATATCTTTTGTCTGCCATGGTTGCTTTAGGAGTTGCTACGTTTGGCTTGATAATTTCTTTACCTCCCATTGATGTTTCGTTTTATAGCTGGTATCCACAATATAAAGCGGGATTATCCACATTTCAAGCTTCATTATTTGACGCGGTAGCCTTCCAAAACATTGAGGCAATCAAGGATGTTACCCTTAAACCCGTAGAGCAAAAGCTGCAAGATGACCATAAGGTGGATATTTTACTCCCAAAAAGATGGAAAAGTTCAAATATTACCTCTGGAAGTACTGTAAGTGTCAAGGTGAATCAGCAAACAGATTTACTCTCAGTCAAATTAAAATGCAGCACTTTGGTTTTAAGCTACACTATCGATTCTAATAGATTGGCTGCGGACGGAAAAAATCAACTCAGAACTTATCAGTTGTCTTCCTTGAGTGTGCCCTGTGAATTCTTCACAAAGTATGGTCTTGATAACTATATTATAGTTGAGCAAGATCCTATCCTTGTTATGGGGCAATTGACAGGTTGGAATCTGGATTTCTTTAGTATGTCAGGGTTTCCGAGTTGGTTGCGAACTTTGAGTCTTGCTTTTTTAACGTTTCCAGGCATGGCAATCTCATACTGTTGCTCCCTTTGTTTTTACAAAAAGTACCGTTATAGATGGAAAGTTTTAAATGGAAAATTAAAACACGAGGCCGCCATTTGATAAAATTACAATAATACTTAGTAAAATATAACTTTATTTTGCCGCCATTTTTTCAAAGGTTGGACGCAAAAGATCGTCAAGAACATTTTCAATATCTTGATCTTTCACTTCATTTTTCGGCAATTCTACAACTTGTGGCTCCATGATAACTTTCTGGAAATCACTATAAGTAACATGCTCTACCGGCGAGGTGGATACTGGCAAAGCCATGTTTGATCTGTCATCACTCGTTGACAATATTGACGGTTGCAAATCTCTTGTTGGCTTAATAAAATCTAACTGAATTGAGTCTCGATATATACTAGGGCTTGTGAATAATAAATCAAATTTCCCTTGTAGATTGTCGTGCTTAGAAATTTCATCTTGAAATGCGTTCTTCGGTATCTTGCATTTAACAAAGATTTCATGCCAGGGGGTAGACAAAGGACTTGCTGGAGTGGAGGGCATTCCGCTAAAAGACATGCTGCGAACCCGATTTGGTGGACCGTCTAACTGGTCATCTAAGAATAAATTGATATTAAATCCTAGATGATCACTTAACACCCTAACAATGTTTTGCTTCTAAATTAAAAAAAAATACTTCGACAACCACATGGCGCAAATTGATTAGCTCTAAATGCTCAAATATTGCAAAGAGTATTGCAAGTATTGTCATCTGTAAAGCAACTAAAGAAGTTTTATAAGTCAAATTCAATTCCTTCTCCACTTGTAAATACAATTTATCTTGTAGATCGAGACACCAAGCCAGAAGTTGCAACGGTTCATTTTTGTGTTCAATCAATTTGCTAAAATTTAAAGAACCAATTAAAACATGCCTTATGAGAATTAAATCAATGGGTTCTAAGAATTTATCATCATTAACAAATGAATCTTCAAATTTCATTTTCTTGGAAACATATTTGAAGGAAATGTCCAACAGTAAATGCCTCATTTCGGTAGCTTGATTTGCAATATGAGCTGTCCATTTTAGTTGTAAAATTTGACCCAAGAATTTAAAAATAACTAAAATACTATCCTCGAGTTTCAACATCGGTACAAACAGTTCAGAACAAAGAACTTTGGAGGGGTGAGGAACTTCTGATGACCATTTTTGATCTAATACATAAATGTTGCAATATTTGAGGAGCCTATAAGTGTAAAGCTCTACAATTTGAAGCCTTTTGCCATCCACTTCGAATGAAAGAGTAGTTGCAAAGACGCTTCGAAATTGTTGTTCCATTAGCCATTTGAGTGTGGAATAAATGTACACAGAATGATAGGGATTCACCAATAAAGTTGATATTGTGTACAAAACGTATTGCACTATTTCAAATGAAGGATTTAAAGGATCGTCTGCTACAGTCGAGTAAGTTTCCTTGAGAGGAAAAGAAATTGTTTGAACAAGCTCGAGCATTGGAATTGCCACATGTTGATTTGTAGGAAGCAAAAACCACTGATTAAGCAAATTCAAAAGGTCTAAAAGGTTTGTGGTTTCATATTGCTTTGTGGCAACTTCTTCCTTAATAACTTTAGTTGCATATTGCTTATACTGATCCAAAATTGTGCTTAGTAATATAGTTTTAACCTGGTAAGTCGCTTGCTGTCCCAAAATCAGTAATAGATACTGTATAATAAATGGATAACTAGTTCCTAAAGAAGAAGGTTGTCTTGGAAGAGAATGTACATGTTGCTTGTCACTGGTTGATTGAGAAGAATGTTGAGTAATATATTGAAATAGCGGTCCGCTTAATTTGTCAAAGTGTGCCGTACTTAATTTTGCAGTAAATTGACTGAGCATATTCACAATGAGTTGAGATAGAGGGTCAAGAACTACTGCGTTAAGATCCACTGGAGATTTTTTGTCTGAGGTTGCCTTGCTTACGTTGAGCTGAATTAACACAGCAAGAAGTTCAGGAATTATCGTATTGAGAAGATCTTCGCCTAATTTGTTCGCTACAATCCATGGAGCGTACACAATACTTTGTATACCTATTAAAGCATAATAAGATATGGAGTGCGCAGTAGGAGTTCCTGAAGTGATAATGTTTCTAATCAACAGATTTAATATGTCTTTTTGGATAATTGAAAATTCCTCATCAATATTAAGGGAGCCATCGTATGTTGAGTTAATTAGCATAAAAGTATTCATCAAAGAAGGCAACAATGGATTATCTAATGCAGGAAGTGAATTATCTGGGATGTTAAATGCGGTCTGTTGAAGATCTACACAAACTTTAAGTAGTTCCTTTATTATTTTATAAAGGTGAATGATATATAAATTGAGATGGTTTTTGTTCTGCTCTAGAACACTGTTTATAATTTTCAGTGTTATCAAATGAAAAGAATCGCTTTTTTGATGGATGAACCTTAGAGTTAGTAAATATAAGAAGTGAAGAGATTTGTTCAATTTGTGAGGTCTAGTTTGCAAATAGTACAAAAAATATGACAAGTTTGATTGATTGAGTTGAGATTGACCAGGGATTTTCGGGTATATAGAACTAATCAAGTTTTTATGGCGCTTTGTTTGGCACATTTAAAACTGGGGTTTCTCATTTATTTGAAAAAATTGGCTCTGATATTCTTCCATATTTTAATTTCCTTTTTTCAAGTGGAGCGTTTTTGTTTTCCATTGCATAAAAGGCTTTCATCAGATTAATCGCTCTCTCAGAATAATTCGAGCCGTTTTTTTTCGATTTATATTCGTCGAAAAGAAACACCCGTAGTCTTTTTTCTATCAATCTATTATCGTCATGAATATCAAAGACAGAGCCACACCCTCCAAATCTATCATTTTTAGCCGCAAAAAATACCCTTTTCAACTTAACCTTTCTCATTGCAGCAGCGCACATTATGCAAGGCTCCACGGTAACAAACAATTCCAAATTCTCGAAATCAGTGGTCTCTATCTCTTTGATTGCAACAATTTCGGCATGACATGTAGCGTTTTTACTAGCATTGGGTCGGTTATGACCAGCCGAAATAATTTTCCCGTTGTTGACAAATACGCAGCCTATGGGCACTTCACAGCTATTCAAAGCAATCTCAGCTTGTCTGAATGCTTCTTCAAAATATTTTTCCATTGAAGTTCTGATCCATAGGAGTTTCTCCAGATGAATCGAGTGGGATTGAATCAAAATAAAGCTGGACTTGATAGAGTTGATAAAGAAAAAGCAGATGAGATTATCTATAATGCATCAAAACATTCTAAATTTTTTAAGAATGAAGAAATTCAACAAAAGAAAAATGAAAAAAAATTAGAGGAATGGCGAGTGGCTATCAAACATATGAGCCCTGAAGTGACTAGCCCTGTCAAACTGGAGTCAGAGGAATTTCTTTGGAGAAACTTCCATTTAAAACCAGATAGATCCAAAGTAATTGCACATTTTGACTTGGATTATTTTTATGCACAAGTAGAAGAAAAGGATGACAATTCTTTGAGAAATTTCCCTATGGCGGTTGGAGGAATAGGTATGTTGTCCACTACTAATTATCAAGCCAGAAAATATGGAATCAGAGCCGGTATGCCCGGGTTTATTGCAAAACAGTTATACCCTGAACTCAAAATTGTTCCTTTACATTTTGATAAGTATAAACGAGACTCAATTTTATTTAAAAAAGCACTTGGTGAATTTTCTGAAACAATACAAAGTGGTGGTTTGGACGAAGCATATGTTGATCTAACTGATCTTGTTAAGACTCACGATATTGAATCCGTAGTTAGTCAAATACGGAATAGAATCTTTGAATTAACCGGTCTTACGTGCTCTGCTGGAGTCGGGCCGAACAAACTTGTTGCAAAGATAGCATCGGATGAGAAGAAACCAAACGGGCAATTCGTAGTGGATCATTCCGAATTACCAGCCTTTATTTCAAAATTACCAATCAAAAGAATTTTTGGAGTCGGAAAAGTGACTTCAAATTTATTAAGTGGTATTGGAATCAGTTGCTGCGCTGACTTAATTAAAAACTCAAATATTTTACGACAACTTTTGAGTACGAAACAGTTTGAACATCTACTAATTTCGGCATGCGGTGAAAGCTCCAATGTCTTGAAAACCGAGTGGGAAAGGAAAAGTATTTCCGCTGAAAGGTCATTTGTGAATTGTAGCAATTCGAGTGAGTTGTATGTCATTCTCAGAAAAGTCTGTCGCGAACTTGCCAGAAGGCTATTGTCGGAATCTTCTTCTGGATTGACCTTGACCCTGAAAATAAAACTGTCAACTTTTGAAGTTAAATCAAGATCTACTATGTTAAATAGAAAGATTTCGTATGAGGAAGAGATATACACCTGTGCGCAAAGTTTGCTTTCCGCTAAGCTACCTCTATCACTGAGGCTTATAGGTGTAAGGCTTAGCAACTTATGTAAGCCTAGAAAATCATCTTTTTCATTTATCAATAACTTTGAAATAGAGCCTAACAATCAAAGTTTAACTGAAACCAAAGTTTGTCCCATATGCCTAGAGGAATTATCAGGTTTGTCTATCTCTATTAACAAGCACATTGATGTTTGCTTGGCAACTAAGTAGCTCCCATAATATTTACTCGATCACATTAAATTTTTTTTTGTCTTTTTTAATGGATTGATTTTCTCACGTCATTTGGGGAACGTGTAAAACTTATTGATGAAATTGAATTGTTCAATTTTCTGCTCTGGGTTGATTTTAAATCAAATTCAAATGAATAGAACATTTAACGATTCAAAATATTTTGTGGATATGCCTTCGAAATTCTGCGACCATAAATTAGTGGAAAAATTTAACAAGAATATGCCCTGGAAAAGCTTGTTCGACTTGCCAGGGTCAGATTTAATAATCCATCATAAATCTGAGGTCTCTCTGGCTAATCGAACAACGTTTTCGGATTTTGTGAATTCATTGGATAAAAAATGGGACACTTTGTCACGATCGACTAGTGAAAACCCTTGGAGGCTGCAAACTTTGATTAATTTGCCGTATCCCTTTATTATTCCAGGAGGCAGATTCAGAGAAATGTATTATTGGGATAATTATTTTATTGTGAAAGGATTATTAAAATCGAGCAAAAGAGATCCCAGACATCTTTATAAAGCTTACGGAATAATTCAAAACCTTTTATTTATGCTTAAAACTTATAATATGGTACCAAATGGTTCGCGTAAATACTATCTCAGTCGGTCTCAACCTCCTCTTCTGTTGTGGATGATAAATGACTATTATGAATTTACTGGGAACAAAACATTGGTCTTGGAAAGTATTCCAGTACTTGAGAAGGAGTTTTCTTTCTTTCATAAAAGTAGAATGAAGGAAATAGTAAGAAATGGAGAAAAAGTCAAGGTTTTTCATTATGATTGTGATTCGAAGCTTCCTAGACCAGAGTCTTACTACGAGGATTACAGTTTGGTATCGAACAGTAGTGTTGATAAGGAGCAAGATCTTTTTCGAAATATTGGTGCCGCCGCTGAATCTGGTTGGGATTTTTCTTCCAGATGGTTCGGCACAAACTTTAAAGATATGTTTGCTTCTGATGTAATTCCAGTGGACCTAAATTACATAATGATTAAAAATTACAAATTGATGGTCAAGTTTATGAAATTACAATCTCTCAAATATCACTCTAAAATCAATTCTTATAACTCATTGCTTTTGATGAGAGAGAAACAATTTCATAGCATTTTTTTCGATATTAAACATTCCACTTGGTACGATATTTTGCCGGATGGAAGAAAGAATCGAAAATTTTATGCCAGTAATCTAGCCCCATTGTGGTGTCTAGACGTAGAGGATTTTATGCACCATAATATTAATTTGGGAAAAATTCTGTTGAGCCTGGAAGTTTTCACTACTTATCAAAATGGAATACCTGTCAGCACTCAATTTACTGGACAACAATGGGATTTCCCCAACGTTTGGGCCCCTCTTCAATACTGGGTAGTTGAAGGAATAAGTAAATTTAACACCACATTGGCAAAAAAACTTGCGCATAAATATATTGGTAACATTTATTGTATTTGGAAAAAAACAGGGCAGATATTCGAAAAATACAATTGCTGCAAAAACGAGAAGGGCAGAGGCGGGGAATATGAAGTCCAAGAGGGGTTCGGATTTACAAATGGGGTTGTACTTGAATTTTTCGATAAATATGGGCCAAATGATTATTGTTTGCTAGAAGATAAAAATGACGAGCAGTCTAATGAACCGGCCCACAAAATTGCACCTTTACCACGGATTTTAATGATTTTCGCGGAGTCCCTAGCGCTAAGTGGAATCTTATATTTGTTAAGAATGTCTAGAACACAAGCTGATTTTCGTTTGTCTGCATTTTAAATTTACTGAATCTCACCTCACGAATAAGGATTGCCATTAAAATCTGACAACTTGACATAGCCTGCCGGAAGACTTAATCTTGAGCCACCAACAGCACTTGTGTCAACATCTAATAAATTCATCGATCTTAATTCCGCCACACTTTCTCGTTTTTCCTCCTCTTTAATAGGATAGGGTTCCGTATATGCATTGTCTATAGGAGTTGTCGGAGAATTTGTAGAATGCCACCTTGGGATTGACTTTTTCATTGGTTTATACGAATACAAGATTACGTAAATGACCCCACTTAAAGCCACAATACCAAAAATGGCAACTAAAGTAAGCCCAAGTACTTCCATCTGTGAAATAGATCTAGCGGGTGGAATATTTGAACTTACATTGCTAGGGCAGCTACATTGCCCTTTTTTCAAAAAATTAGATGCCGCACTCCTTGACTCATATATAGCTTCCAAATATAATAGACATCCTAATTGATATGCTCCTTGATTGACAGAATATGCTAAGCAACTTTTTGTCATATCGCATGAATTTCTACAATCAGATTCGCTATCGACTATTTTATAAGCTGTTTGATTACCATTCGTATTTTTCACGGCCGAATATTGACACTGTGCGCATGAATTGATCTTTGGTGAATCGCAACTGGAGTCATTGAAAGACCTTTTCAAAGTAGTAACATTAGAAATACTTATAATTGAAGAAATTTCGCTCCAAAGTGTGCATGTTTGTGTATAAGTGGTAGTATATGTAATAGCAGTACAGTTTTGCATCGATTTGCATGTTTTAACACATAAATCAACATCACCATCTACAGTCAATTGCCACCGGCCATTAATTGCTTGATTTTCTAAAGTTTGAAAGCAATTAATTGCCAATATATTAGATACTAAATTTAACATTCGTCTTTATTTTTGGTTCTTGCATTCTTATATTAAAACATTAGACGTGGAGGACGTTCATTCTGATACCAATGTGATGTCCCCATCTGATCAACCAAAGCGTGATCAATTTTTTTCACATTAATGCACAATCGAATTTATTTGAACTTGGTCTTTAATCATAAGAGAGCCGAAGTGTCGTAAAATACTGTTTAGATCTCAGCATTGTTTTTGTAACTTTGGGGTTATGTCTAATCAATTTCGCGGGACTGAGGCAGATTTTCACGGTCAAATTCTAGCGGATAAAATTCTAAAAAGAGGACTCTGGATAGCGCTTGCAATCGCTGTAATTATTGGATACCTGGTAAAAGATATGGAAACAGCGGTGGTAATTTATAGTTTTGGACTAGTGGCTGTTTTTCTAGCGTTGGTACCGCCAATGCCATACTTTAGACAACATCCTATCACCTGGAAGAAAGAACACAACAATTAATAAACCGTATTCGTCAATCAAATGAAAAATAAGGGATTTGATTGGCACATATTTCCTTGTTTTAATTTAGGAAACTCTTAAAATGGATCCTGCGAATAATAGTTAAATGTTCGCTTGTGAATGGGAAGGCTGTAGCGTTAAGGAAAATAATTCAAAATCTCTTTATGATCACATACAGAAAGCCCATATCGGCTTTAAACGACAAGGAACTTTACAAAGCCATTGTAAATGGTTAACATGTGATTTTACGACGGAGAGAAGAGACAGAATGAGATCTCATGTCCTTTGCCATATAGATGCCAAATTATTTGAATGTAATCTCTGTCATAAATCATATAAATGGAAGCATGATTTAGGATCACATCAAAGAAAAGTTCATGGTAGAGATAAGAGTGATAGAAGGAAATCCAGCGCAGAATCTATTGACAATACACTTTCGAATTACCGTAGACACAGTTCAACCAGTCTTTTGGACTTGGAGCAAATGCGGCTTACTGTCGATCAGAATAATCCTGAATCATTCTGCGTAGAATCCTCATCGCGAGGTACATCTCCTGGACCCTCTGATCATTTGAGTCCCGGTAACATTCCAATAAGAAGGCATTCGATGCAAGACACTGCGGATCTCAATGGGGGAATTCCTATGATTTATCAGCGTAGGGTTTCGGATACAGACATTCCTATGACCCAGGGCCTCATGGTGGCTCCAAATTCGGCGCAGCAAATGATGACAACAATGTCCGGCCAGATGGTCTATCCTCATTCGCCTATTATGGAGAGCGGTCAGTCTCCTATCCATGGTGTCTATATGGCACCGTACCAGGGATATGGTTTTGAATCGAACAGCAATTACCAGCAGTCTGCAAGTGCGCCACCTAGTTTGTCACCTTACCAAAGAAGTGTTACTCCAGAAATTCAAATTCAGGTAAATGACCAGAATCTATCCAATTACGGCCAAAATTTTGGAAATGGTCAGCCTTATTATCATGTAACTACAAATGTTTAAATTGAGTAAATATTTCGAAAATAAAGTGAGGCCGTTTTTTGAAAATTTTATGAACGACCTTTCGATCCAGAAAGCAAGAGACGCAGAGGAAGAAAGAAAGAGAAGAATTCTTGAGAACCCTAAGTATTTTATAAGTATTGAAAAAGCAGCTTTGGATTTTCAAGTAGAACAGAAGGAAGCCAGTAGAAAATTACAATTAGAAAAGGAAAACCTAATGGATTTAGCCCTTATTGAATCTGAAAGGAAGGTTGCCCAACTATCCCAATTGCAAGCTTCCAACAAAAAAGCGCGAGAAATGATAAAATTAAATCTAAAGAGCTTGAGGAACTTCGAAAGTTGTGAAATAAACCCAGAATGCTGCGGCGTTTCCAGTGCGCAAAACTTTTCAAAAATCAATTATGAAGAGAAAGGGATTCTTGCAAAACGAAGATTTGAACTCAAAAATTGGCTAGATATCTTAAGTAAAGAAAAGTTGGAGGCAGAAACGAAATATCAAAGTTTAGTTATTTCTCAAAATAAGAAGAATGAAGAAGAATTCAAAATTTCGAATAGTTTGCACTTACAAACTGAAAAGCAGAAGATTTTAGAATCGAAAGCTATTCAAAATTTTAATTTGCATTTGGCCGAAAATCGTAAGAAAAACATTTTAAAGGAAAAGCAAATATCAATTGAAGCCAAGCTGAACGAGATTTCTACTGCTTCAAAAAGTGACTTTTTAAATGAAAAAAAATCTTCAATAGAATACGATATTGCTAATACCAAATTTATAGATTTTAAGGGCTTAAGTAAAGATGCCAACCTTAGAGTAAGTGGAATACTGAAGAAGCAAATTAATGAGCACTCAGTTGATAGAATAAATTGTCGTGCTATGGAATTGAAAGAAGCGTGGCAACTTGAATCAGAAAATCACACATATAAAAATTTAATTCGACAATCTAAAGATGGCAAAGTTGATAATTTGGTAAAAATTAAAAAAAATAATCAATTTTCGTCTCAAAATCGAACGCGAATTGAAAAGGTGAGCAAAAATGTTGATAATTTTTTTGAAAAATCATTTATGAAAAGTTCCCGATAAAATAAATTTATTGATGTTGAAAATACCAATTTAAACTTATTGCTGCACCCACCACCAAAGCTCCGTAAGCTACGAGAGAACGTGGAGATATGGGCGCACTGTTAATATATGCTTTGACTAAATTAAAAACACATACCCTTGGCTTTGGGGTTGAAAGGGAAACTCAGAATATCGCTTGATTTAAGAGTTTCCAAAGGAGGCATTTTTTTTGTTCTGAATAATTCAGATGCGTGAGAGACAACCGGATCCCACATTAACGATGCAACTGCCTCGACATTTCCAGAATCGTTGCCGAAATAAGCACGAAATTTAAGCTCATCAGGTCCAATCTCATGGCATAAAACTTGCTTTATATTGCCTTGGATAACAACATTAGCTGGTCTCGCATGACCACAGTATCTCAACGATTTTCCGAACTGAACTGTCCAAAAATATGGAATATGTTCGTATGGAATCAAATCTTGGCTAGCATTTGAATTGATAATATTGTATGCAATGGTACGTCCGTGGTTTTGCGCAACATTCCAGTGTTCGATTCGGAGCGATTTGTCTTCAACATCATATTGAGCAATATCTCCCCCGGCAAAAACATTTTTGAAGCCCTTAACTTGAAGAAATTTGTTTACGTTTATGCTTTTGTTTTTGTTTAATGAGAAAGAATCATCCAAAAAGTTAGTATTTGGTATAGCTCCAATACCTGCAATTACAATGTCGCAATTCAAATTGTCACCACTTTTTAAATGTACTGATTTAATAGCTCCATTTTCAGACTCAACACTATCTATAGTATCAGATAATCTAAACTTGACATTGTTCTTTTCGTGAAGCAGTTGTACTGCCTTGCCAATTTCTTTCCCTAGAACGACTTCTAAGGGAACTGATTCCATACCAACCACAGTGATAGAATTGGCTATCTTAGAAAAGGCCGCAGCACATTCTAATCCAATAAAGCTGCTGCCACAGATAACCATATCTTTCTTATCGCCAGCCATGAAATCACTAACCTTCTTCGCATCATCGTATGATCTGAGAGTAAAAGAGTTGCTAAATCCTTTCAAAAAAGGTAATTGCCTAGCAATAGAACCGGTAGCTAAAACCAGATAATCGTATTGAAGTGTTTGAGCATCATTAACTGTAACTCTTTTCGATTTCTCATTGACTGAGGTCACCATTCCTTCCACCCATTCAATATCTAAATCTTTAAAATGTTGAGGATCTCTCAGTCTTAACTTTTCAATGTCCGGAATTTGATTGCCGACCTTTGAGAGTTTGGGCGTGTCAATTGGTAAGTCAGGACTTACCATTTTTATGACTCCAGAATAATTCTCTTTTCTTAAAGTCTCTACACAAACCAATGCGCAGGGGCCACCCCCGGCAACCAAAACTACCTCAGGCTTAGTAGGTCCCACTGATTTTGGTTTGCAAACGCTCGAGCTGCTTACATCAATGTATATGATTCCATTCTCAACTTTTGTTGGATACGACTTCAAAGAATCTAAAGCTGGACCATCTTCCACATTTCCAGATTTGATATTGAAGCAAGCACCATGCCAGGGACACATGATTCTATCGCCATGTAAACTTCCCTTGGTAAGTGGTGCCTTGTAGTGAGTACAAAGGTGTGAGGTAGCTGAAAATTGACCGTCGTCAGCTTTAAACAAAATGAACTTGGTCTCAGTGTCATTATCTGTTACCGAGTATTGGCCCATTTGATCTTTAAAATCATTGACATGAACTATTTGTTGCCACATTTGCTTCTCCTTGAAAAAACAATTATAATTACAACCTGAAAATTATTTACTTTGAATAAATGTACTCCATTAGTTGCGTTCTAAATCGGCAGTAGTCATATTCATCGTGTGATAATTGGATGACCAATTGATGTTCAAATTCTAAATTAGCATCGAGATCATGTACAACAAGGGTGGTGTCATCGAAGAAACTAACAGTTTGGTGTGGACATAATTGAATTTTTCCGTGCACTTTCTCAATGCTGAAGGACATTGGAGCGTCTTTTGTAAGTTTTATTGCGTAACTTACACCTACATTATGCAAGATAACAATTCTTTCATATTTAAAATTTGTATGAAATGAATAGGAAAATTCCAAATTTTTCTTTTTCGTTAATTTGAAATTTAAAGTCGAAATTGCTCCCCATCTCACCTTGCTACTAATTGGGATTCCATTCAAATCGGTGCAATTGAGAAACATACACATGTAAATTAAATGAAAATATTCAGTTCCCACAAAAAATGGGTTTCCTTTGAAACTTAAAATCGTGACATTTTTGTGCTTCAGAAATTCAACATATTTAATACGTTGAATTCGATTGTTAGAAATATCCAAAAATTGTAAACTGTCAAGAAAGTTTATCGCTTTGATTTCTGTTAATTTGTTATTGCTAAGGTCCAGATAATTCAAATTTGAATAGAATGGGACTCTTTTTATCTCTGTAATTGCATTATTAGACAAAGCCACTTTCTTCACGTTTGCGAAATTTTCCAGTTCCAATTGGGTTAGCTTATTATGAGAGAGATCAACAGCATCCAAATAAGCCAAAGATTGAAAAAAATGAAGAGACTCTGATTCAATTGAATTTCGACTAAAATCTATCTGGATTAATGATGGTAAACTGCTTATAAAAGATAAATCTGAAATGTTGTTTTGACTAAGATTTAAAATTTGCAGTAAATTTTGAGAACACGATAGTATCACCCTCGACAAGCCTATACTTGGTGCCTGAAATTGTTGAGAAATTGGAAATAAATCAAAATTGATATCATCTTGACTAGTAGAGTGAATTGTGACTTCATCACAGTAGCAAAAAGGCACATCTACTGGATTATATTCCCTATTGGAAAGTTGACTGAACATATAAAGTTTCGAAATTCTCTTTTGCTCATTGAAATAATGTAAGAAATTCACAATTGTCCCCTTGAAAAATGAAAAAAGACATTGCTCAATTGAGATTAACTCATGAACGGAAAAAGTGGCGAAAAGAACAAAAGGAAATGGCTGGATTCAGTGCCAAACCTTTAAAAAAGAATAACGCAATTGATTTATTCACATGGGAGTGTATTTTGGACTTATTTAGTACTTATTCCTGGCAAGCCAAATACTAGCTGGGCGGATGGAACTTATAAAATAATTGCTAAATTTCCAATCGATTATCCCGTCAAGGCTCCAAAACTAACAGCAACTCCCCCATTATTTCATCCAAATATTTACCCATCAGGGAATATATGTTTGTCGTTAATTGACGATGGAAAAGATTGGAAATCAGAGGTCTCAATTAAAGATCTACTGTATTCGATACAAAATTTTTTGTCGGCACCAAATACCAACGATCCGGCTCATCCTGTTGCTATCAAGCTCTACAGACAGGATCTTGCTGCTTATAATGAAAAAATAAGGCAGCAGGCTTTAGAACACTCTAAATTTGCAAAGATTATCAATTACGATGAAATAAAATAATTGGGTCAATGAAACATGAAATTTTGCAAGAGCCGATTTTACTATCTAACAACATTGAAGCTTCTATAATTAGGCCAACGAAGTCTTTTTTGAGAGAGTTGGAGCCAATCTTCAATAGAGATACCACTAGATTTAACGTTGTAATTCTGATCTTAAAAATGCAAAATGATATCCTTGGCAATCAGCAGCAAGAAGAAAGAGACGAGCACTTGGATTTTGTAATGTCTGTAGGAAAGGAACTGAAAGAGGTATTTCACCACCAATATTATGTTGACTATTGCGATCCTGTGTCTGGACTTATAATTGGGTCCAATTCCAACAATGTGTATGCAGATGCTAATGGTTGTGAAAGGCTTTTAAAAATGGATGTTGTCTCAATAGGTTGTTGTAAATTGGTCAGTCATAAAAAATGGGGTACTAATATTTACCCTTTTACATTGTTTACGACAGCTCCACCAGAAAAGATCCTTAAAGAGCTTCGTCCTATCATAAACAAGACTTTTAGTAAAACTTTGTAGTATTCGTTTGAAGACAAACTACTGCCAAAATATGCGCAACACCATTGTCTTTTTTATCTTGTGTCCCAATTTGAAACGATTTATGAGCGATATTATTCAATGGCATTTGGATGGTTGGTATAAGGGTATATTTTGTGCCTTGAGTTTGTTGTCACTCTTTTTATCAATTCCAAGTTTCTTTGAGCAAAGTGCTTTAAGTAAAATTAATGGCATATTGGTTTTATTGACATTGTTTGCGATGATTAGCAGACCTACCAGAATGGTTTATAGCGCAGATGCATGTGGAGAGATATCTGTATTATATTGGGCGCTAACTTCTGTTTACGTCGGATTCGCATTCGTATATTATGGAGCTAGAACCGAGAATTATAAATGTCTGGTGTTCGCTGCGGGCGCTTCAATAACCATTTTTCATTTAGTGGCAATTTTGGGATATAATTATGATTGTCCTGACGGCATGCTTATTGATGAATATTTCAGTCCTTGGACGTTTTTTAGCGGTGTGTCTCTGATACTTTTTGGAAGCGCTGTTTTAGTCATAACACATCGATCTCTACGCGGCCTCATCGATTTGGAAGATAGCAGGTTGACTAGGATCAACATGCTGAGTAAGTTTTCCTTATTTTTTTCAGAATTTTCATTAGTTTTGGCTGGAATTTTTTCATTCACAATCTATTCAAATATACGACTATTTTTTATGTTTCTTTCAGTCTATTTGATAACTACTAGCCATTTAGGCCTCCTACTTCAGAAATCTTTGCAGCAAGATACAAAACCAAGCGCTAATGTTGAGAGTTTGTCCGTAGGAAATGTTCATAATAAATAACTCTTCCAACTCTTCTCCTTCAAATGTCAGAGCAGGATCAACAAACGGTTTTGATGGCAACTGCGCAAAGCCTGCAAAATGTTCAAGGACAGCTCAAAACAATTGCATCGCATAAAAAGAAGACACAGATTGTGGAAAAAACTATATTAGCCCTGCCTGATGACACTCAATTTTACTCTAGCGTAGGTAAAGTTTTTTTACCAAAAACGAAAGATAACGTAAAAGGAATGTGTAAAACCGATATAAAAGAGTTGGATGAGACTTTCATGGGCTTATTAAAAAAGAAAGATTATTTTGAAAAGCAAATTGTGGAATTACAAAAACAGTTGCAAAAGAAATAAATTTATTTTCTTCCCATCACCCAGTAAGTTTTCATTATTCCTTTGCCTTTCACCTGCATGGGTTCCATTTCGTCGCAAATGAAACCCTTTGAAGCTATCAATCTGTAGGTGTCTTCTGAAATGTGAATGTGTCCGGCCTTTGATGTGCTTTCCATTCTTGATGCAGTATTTACTGTATCTCCGACTAAACACCAATGCGGGTTCAATTCCCCTAGGATTCCGGCCGTCACTGGACCAGAATTTAATCCAACTCGAATATTAATTGACTCTCCAAAAGATGTTTTGAATGTTCTAATCATCTCCATAATGTCTAAGGAAAAGTTTACGGCCTTTTCTGCATGATCAGCAGATTTTGTTGGACAGCCACAAACTCCTAGAAATGCATCTCCAATTGTTTCAACCTTATATACTCCCCATTTCTTAGCTATTTTGTCGTATTCCTGCCAAAGCAAGTTCAAAGTCTTCATCATTTCTTTTGGAGTGTTTCTGGAGCTTAAAACTGTATAATTAGCGATGTCCGAGAAAAATACTGTTACCGACTCAAATTCCTCTGCCTCAGTTGATTTTCCTTCCTTCATTGCTTGCAAAACATCTTCAGGCATCATCAAATTTAAGATTTTATCAGCATTAGTCATTTTTTCCTCGAGGTCTTGAGCTATAGCAGTAATTTCCTCAACTCGTTCATTTTGGGCTTGTTCGATTGTTGTGTTCATTAAAACCAAAGTCAAAAAAACTTTAGCTCCGACATCTGCTAAGCAAAGTAATGCTTCGTACATTTGGAACGAAATTGCATCTCCATGAAATAAGAAAGTTGTCACGGGAAATGCTGTCCAAGTAAACAATGTTGAGAATCGAATCACTTTTAACGTTGTCGGATCAATGGAGCAGCCGTTTCTTCCTTCGATTGCATCAGTGAAAAAGGTGTAAAGCGATTTCACTACATGAGCGAAACAAAACAACGCAACATAGTGACACCACTCACAATATGGATATGGGAGAATTGCACCGAAAAATCCAAAAATTACTAAAGTGTAGTCGCTTAGAATAGCACTTACTACATCTGATTCAGATTTTGTCAATTCATTGATGATCAAAATCAAAGAGGGACAAGTTGCAATCCATTCTAGATACCTTGCAGGTTCCACTGGCTGGCCTAATATTCCACCATCAAGACTGGGTGTTAGTTGAAAAGCCATCAAGACATATGAAGTAAAAGAAACAATATCTACCAATAATAAAACCAGTGAAAGGTTTCTTTTTTCAGGATTTGTGGAAGAAAAGAAGCCGATCATTGCAAAAACTATCCCTAAACTAAATGCAACTGCGTTGTATAGATAAAACTGGGAGGTATTGCTTCTGAAGTATTCAGTCTCGCTGGAATTGTTCAATTGATATATTGCACAGGAAAGGGTTGCAAATATGTAAACACCAAAGTTAAAATATACAAATTTGACGCTTGCAGAATTCATAGTACTAGTCTCATTCAGTATTGCAGTAGCCTCATCCACAGTCAAATCCTTTTTAGTACTACCCAATTTTGCGTTTTTTGCAGTTTTAATGGCTTGAGAGAGCCCTGAACTTCTTTTCTTCAGAGTGCTAGTTGACATGAAAATTCTTGGCCTAAAAATTTAAACCTGATTTTCCTTAAATAGCTCTGATAATGAGTATCAGTCTTAATAAAGAGCTCATTGCCAAAATCTAGATTTATTATAATTAGAAAGAATTGTTAAAATTTGAAATTTTTATGAAAAAGTGGAACAGTGAAAGAATTAATTATAAAAAATATAATTTATGTAGCATAATTCAGTCAAATTCGGTCTCACTGCTCGAAATAGCATTAATAAAATCTTCGAATGAGCTCACACCTTTAATGCCCTCGGCAATAGCCAGCAATGAATCACCGGAAGAAGTATAGTTTGACAAATTACTGGTGTTAATTAATTCGTGAGCATGTATTGGTTTACGATCTGACTTTCCAGGTGTAGGTAGAGCTCTACTAGGAGGATTCGAAGGTGATCTATCAGTAGGAATCTCAATATGATCCATCAAAGAAATTTTCGGTTTATCTACAGTCTCAATTCCATATTTATCTATCAACTGATTTAAAGGCATATCACTTGTTATTGTCGCACGCTTTTTGGTTATCTGAGTAGCTACACTGGGATCGGCAACTATTCGTACCATAACATGAACTAATATAGGGATTTTTGGATCTCTTGTATCAACATCAACTTCGACTTTCTTTAAAGCATCTCTGATCGAATCGGTCACCACTATTTGACTTTTTTCACCATCAAGAAAAGCCATGTCGAAGGCAATGTTCTTTAGACCATTTTTGTTAGCAATTTTACGAATGGTGCTCTGGACCAGGTCACCAAATTTCACAGATACTGGAACTTTAACCGTCTTCGTAATTTTCTTTTCAGTGTTTAAAATCATCTTGGCAAGTATCCATTTATCAACGGATTGTGAAAATGTGTCTCTTTTCGAAGGCTGTTCTACTCCAATTGTCATACGCTTCGACGGCCCCATTTTATTAGATATTGGGCTTTCAAAGCTCGACATAGGTCTAGGATTCATTGTAGCATCTATGTTAGCACTGAGTTCCGCAGATGACATGGGCCGTTGTGGTAATGGACGCTTATATTTTGCTTCATTTTTTGATGTGTTACTTTCTTCAAACTCTATTGACCTTTGTGAATTAGCGCCCTCAGTTATTTCATGCAAAAAGACTTTAATTTCTTCCTGTAAAGTAGAGACTTCTACCTGGTCATTGCTTTTGGAAAAAAGACTTCGCCTCCTATCCATTTTCACATTAAGATCGTTCAAGACCTGAAGAATAAGCTCTTCATTGGCTAATTTTCGTTCTCCACTCTTGGATTTTATACTTAAAAACCAAGAGTTGAGAAAAATGTCAATACTTGATCGTTTGTCAACATCGAGTCCAGACTTTCGTAGTTTCCCAAACACTCTGAATTTCAGGGCTGCTTGACGTAGCAATTCACCAACAGTCGTGGCCTCAGTTGCTGCAACTGTTTTAAATTGTGCAATCTCTTGCGAATTTGACATTTTACCTTGATAAATTCGGATTGCAGTAACCTTTGTTGATTTTGGAAAGTTTTTCACAGGTGATGGTCTAACTTTGCCTTCAAGTTTTGCCAGAGTCACAGTAGCTTGCTTAGGTTTTGATTCTTCTGAGTGCTGTTCCTTGTTTATTATTTTATGTTTTTCATTTTCGTTGATGTCCGCCTCTTTTTCTAATACCTCTTCCTGTTCAACTTCTTCGTCTACGAGCTCATCACTAAGTTCTTCAGTGTCCTCTTCGGAACTGTCAACATCAAAACCACTATCCGGTCGTTTTAAAAATTTACCAGCAACTGAAGACACTCGTTTATCGACAGACGCTAAAGTATCCAAATTTCCATTATTATCAATAACACTTTCAGAAAATCTAACAGACTTGTCTGTTGCTCCCAATTTCCCTACATAATCTTCCTGTTCTTTAAACTCGCTGAGTTGCAAATTTCGATGTCGATTTACACGTGCCAAACGCTCAGATGGAGTTTCAACAATTTCTGCAGGAATATAACCGATTTGATTGCTCGATAATGGCTTTACCAGCCACCAATAATTATTACTATCATCCAAAAGCAGCAACGGCTCATTTTTAATGACATCGATTTGCGAATCGACTGTGGCTTTAAATGTCTGAAGAGCATGAACTAATGAAAAATCCTTTTCTTCCTGAACGAAGTCGCTGTCACTATCACTCATTTAGGAGACTCTGAGGGTTTCCAATATAAATTGAATATTTTTATTACTCGAGGACCAATCACACTAAAATCCTTAATTAGCCAATCAACATCTCAATTAGCCTGAAGCAGATTTGATCCAATCATTCCACCCAATACCAGGCTTATTGATCCCACAGCCTTGAAGTCTCACAACAATTTCACCAGCTTTAGGTCTGTCACAATAGCTTAGCATATTCTTAATAATTTCAAGTGTAGCCGGAACCATAAATCCTTTCCCTTCAATAAAATTAAATTGCAACTTACCATAATCTGGCAAATCTTTCCAATCTGGCCACGTTTGAATAGTTGGAGTTCCGAGTAGCCCAAATATTGCACATATTAATGGAATTTCACCCTCAACATGGAATAAAACTCGCTTGTGGATCATCTCATATCCTACACATCCCAAAGCCCAAATGTCTTGTGTGCTGGTTATTTCTCCGCCAAATGCCTCCTCGGGACTCATGTAAAATATAGTGGACTGACTTGAAGGGAAATCTATCAATTTAACAATACCTAAATTGTCAATCAAAATGTTTTCGGGTTTCAAATCATGGTGTTGTATATCTTTTTCGTGAATAAATGCCAAACCTCTAGCTATTTGCACAATAATTTCCTGAATAATATTTGTTGGAATGCCGTATTTAATTAGTTCTAGTAAATTATGCGGTATGTAGTCCATTTCCAAAATTCTACCATTCACATTATATATTTTTATAATGTTGGGATGATCGAGTGATTTTAAAATTTTAATTTCTTCTGAGTTTGTGCTATGCTTGTATATTTTACCTTTCATTTTGAAAACGTCCCCATGTCTCCCAGAAGATATCAATAAAGATGCCATTAGGATTTACTTATCAGTTTGACTTTCCCCCAAAGGCTGTTTCAAGTGACAGACACTGCACCAATTTGAACTCAACAAGACCTTGCATCTTGAGCATCGTATCCCAGACTTGCATATAGTTCCTTTATCATCAAACTCAATTTTCATAGTGCAATTTGAGCATGTACTACTTATGTTGCTTTTAGCATTGCAATGGACACAATCTATTAAATCGCAGCTCTCTGAATTGTTTCTAGAAAAAGTCTCAGTAAGTAGGTTTATGCATGTTATGTATATATCTTTAGAGCGCAACAGCCCAAAGCATGCGGATGATATGGCATAAAGCTTTAAATTAAATGCACTTAAACCTCGAAGTAATATGACGGTGAGAAGTGGCAATGTTCTTGAGAGTAGACAAGGCGTTGTTAGTTTAAGGGTTTCGCTGTAGTATTCATTTTTATAATTTAATAAGGCTTTATAAAAATAGTGGTATTCAATACAAACTGTAAAATTATTACTTGCACAGCCTTTCAAAAAGGCTAATTTTTTGTTACTGAGCAGATCTTCATAGTTAAGGCTTTCCAGCTGTTGCAGACATTTATCGTACATAGAGATCCCAAAAAGAAATTTAACATTCGTATAAATATTGCCGTAAGTAATATCATTATGCTGTTCGTAAGTTAATTTTTGGTATATATGATTTGTTTTTAATTCGAGCAATTGCGTGGGGCTATCTACTTTAATGATAGAGTAGTTACCAGATTGAAATTTATATTTAAAAGGAATTTCGCTATGTTTGATTTGATCAAATTTTCTCGCCGACAGTAAACACTGTGCAGACAGCTCATACTCCGAAATAGAATCGAAGCATTTTGATGCCTCCAAGAAGCTCCCTTTTTTCTTTAAATTGATACCGACATTTTTAAAGCAAATTTTACGAATACTATTATCTTGAATTAAATTTAAATAAGGTGCCAGCTTTTCAAGCGATTTTGTTTGTATGAGATAAAGGCAAAGATCATTAAAGTCTCCCTTATGCTTTAAAGTAGATATCACCTCATCAACTTTTTTAAAGTATTTCAAAAGTTCAATGGCCAGGTCCTCTTTTGAAAGTGACATCAACAGACGACAAAATTTCATTAAATCTTTGGACTTTGCCTTAATAAAACAAGAGAGTGCCTCATCTATCTTGTTTTGGTTAAGAAATTTTATTCCAATTTGCTTGTACAAATTCAAAGCCTCGTTCGGAATTAAGGAAGAGACATTAGGTGATTCTTTGTCTATTATACTTGAAAATTCGGTAAAATAATACTTAAACACGTCTACTGGTTTGAAGTTATTTGGTAATTGTTCATAGCTAAAATATCTAACGATATAATTTGTAAATTCGGCTAAATAATCACCATCAATAATAATCGACTCTGAATTAACAATAACCAGTTTTTGTTTTTCAATGCAACAAACACCAAAGTCTTCATTGAATTTGAAGTCCAAAACATTGGGTCGTTTAAATTTTGCTTTGAATGGGTTGAGATCGTAAACATGTAATGTCTGACCTAAAAGAAGGCCCAATTGACCGAACTTCACCTCAAATTTAATCAAATTTTTCACTTCCCCACATTCCAATTCATATGAAAACAGCTGCTTCAGTTCAATATCAAAACCAGACACTTGCCCGCCTTTAAATAAAACATATAATACTTCTCTATAAGAAACACATGAAATACATTCTACTGAAGTTGCATTTGGGAACTTAAATTCTTTGAATTCTATTTTTCTCACTATATTGTCTACGTAAAAAATAGTTGGTTGATTAAAATTAAAGACTGTTGATTTGTAAATGAAGTAGTGATTCTTTGTAATAAAGCCTAAAAAACTTTTACAAATAGAGACCTCGAGTACGTTTTCTTTGATTTCGACTATTTCCAGAATTCGTCCAATTTTGTCAGCTATGGTGACTTTGGATTTTCCATCTTGGATCTCGCAAAAAACCAAGAACGAATCATTGGCGTGAAATGCTGAAAGTCCAGCTACTCTTATAGTCTTGAAGTTCAATGGGGTATACACACATATACAACTTTTGTCCATAATATTTTTTTCGTAATACAATATTCCAGTATCATATATTACTCGGTGATGACACCTATATTTTAAAAACAAAACTTGAGACAAAGAGACAGAGGCTAGTGTTCCACCGTAGCTCATCAAAAATTGTTCATTAGTGGTATGTAAGTTCAGTTGACTTGATAAAGAACCTGCTTGATTGTAAATTTGCAACATTCCTTTACGACAAATAAGTATGTTGTTTTTAATAAAAATCATATCGTCTCCTACACCAAAATCTATCACTTTGTTAAGGTCCAAGTCGCTACATCCATATATTGTCTTTTCAGTTTTGATCAGAATTTTAAGATTTGTTTGCAATAGTTCTATGCCAGTGTTGAAAAGAAATTTGACAGGATTTTGGATGTTCAGCAGAAAAGTGCCCAGTTGAACCCCAGTCCAGTCGTACTTAACAATTTGACAAGGGCTATCAGTTAAAATCAGGAGATTTGAGTCAAGCCATTTACAATCTTTAATGGAGAGGTCTCGTAATTGAATTCCCCAATTAAGTTGGCCTAAACCAGTCCCTACAATGATCTGGCCGTCAGAATAAGCTATGGCTAAATAGGTTCTAAACGCAATACTAACAACTTTGGACAGATTTTTATGGTTTGACATTTCTTCATAGTAAGCATTTTGGTAAAATTTCCATATAATTAGAAGACCGCTTGAATCTCCAGACGCCAAATACTCCCCGTAGCACTCAATGCTTGTAATCTCTTCCTTGTGGCCTACAAGCTCTTGTATTTCATGATTCGAATTAATTACCAATATTGTGCCAGAAGTCAGTCCAATAAACTTATTTTCATTCATACATACACAACTGACTGAATTGCTTTTAGTATTAATTAAAATAGAAGAATTGATCCAAGCAAACATTTTCAAACCTTGGAGACTCGGAAAGAAAGAAAAAAAGAAAGAGGAGGATTTATTAACATATCGGAGCTGAAGGACATGTATATGATCCCACAAATGCATCACTTTTGCCTCTAGCTGTTTCCCAAATACAATTCCAACTCAAAGCATCCAAATGAACCTCCAGTTTATGTGCCATGTGCAATAAGTAGCTTTTAAGGAACATAACTCGGACTACAATTAGTAGTTTCATTTGGAGACTTGGAATGTAAAATTATAAATCACTTGTTTACTAATCGTCATCACCGAGTTTTTTAAGACCCCACTGTGGTCTTTGACCCGTCCAAGTACCAAAATCACGAGTTGCTGGTTTGGGGGCATTCAAAATTTTAACATAGTCATAGGTGGTTTCTCCCATTTCAGCAGCATCAATTCCAGATTCCTCTTCGGATGCATTTAGCTGTAAGGATAAACCTGGTATTCTATTAATTATTAGAAGTATAATACACGTCAAAACAAATGACCATAGGAAACACACAACGCAACTCAAAATTTGCCATTTTATAACTCCCTCTCCTTCCACTAATCCGGATTCTTTCAAAGTAATACCATCAATATCTGACCACTTTCTTTCAGCAAAAACACCGGTCAATATATTACCAGCAATTCCACCTACTCCATGCACTGTGAATACATCCAACTACATTATTTGTAATTACTGTGTCATCAAGTTGCAGCTTTTCTTTTGCAATAACGCCAAGATAACAAAAACTACTTCCTATCATTCCTATTAGCAGCGCATACCCAGGATTGACGAACCCGGCTCCGGGAGTGATTGCAACTAATCCCGCAACGGCTCCGCAACAAAAGCCTATTGAAGAAAATTTTTTAGTTCTTAAATAGGACCACAACATCCACGCTAGAGAGCCTCCGGAAGCAGCCATATTTGTGGCCATTATTGCAGCCGCTGCTCTTGGTCCAGAACTAAGTGCACTTCCCCCATTAAATCCGTTCCAGCCGAACCAAAGAAAAAGGGTTCCTAGAAGAACATTGGCAGGAGAATGTGCCGAACTTTTTGCTTGGTTTCTTCTTTTGCCCAAAATTAATACGAATGCCAATGCAGCTGAGCCCGAAGCAATACTAAATTATAAATAATTACTGTACTGGCGAACCTCCTGCAAAATCAAGTACTCCAGCTTTATTCAACCAACCGTTGGTGTTCCAACACCAATAGGCTATGAAATCGTAAACTTAATTAAAAATAAATACCTAAGGTTGTCCAAATAAATACGAATACTATTTTCGGTAGCAAACGGGCGTTTTCAGCACCAGCTCCTACAACAAGTGCCGGGGTTATACCTGCAAATGCTGATTGATATATTGCAAATGCATAATCAGGATATTTAGAATTTGGATCCGTTTCTGAAGTCAAATGATTAAATCCACCATTATAAAATGAACCTATAAAATCCCCTCCTTCTGAGGAAAATACCAGTGAGTAGCCGAACATAAACCATTGTATTAAAACAACTGAATAGGTTAAAAAACAAAGCAATAATATACTTAAAGCTGCTTTAGATGTTGTCAATCCAGAGTAGAAATATCCAAGTCCAGGGATCATTATGAATACTAACGTACTGCATAAAAGTAAAAAGCTCGTGTCACCAGCAGTCATTTTAAGTTATACAAGCCACATAAATTTGAAACCGCAGACATATGTTCATTATTATTACAATTATTAATTATTTATAAAGAATTGATCCATTTATCGCCACATGGTCAAAAGCGGATAAGAAAATTGAGATTGTCATTCAGGATTAATTTTATTCGACATTGTTTAGTGGTTCTTCTGATTCCTTGACTCTCATGTCTCCTTTCTTAGTTTGACTATGTAAAAAGTCAAAGGAAAGCTCTCCAATCTCTGAGATATCAACCCCTGCCTCTTCATGATGGGCTTGTAATCTGAGACTCAAACCTGGAATTTTATCCAAAACTAGTACAATAACCCCAGTGATAACAAATGACCAACCAAAACAGGCCAAACAGTCTATTAATTGCCATGCAAGCAGCATTCCGTCACCTTCTATAACGCCGGTGTATTTTATGGTAGCGCCACTTAAACTAGGCCAATATCTTTGAGTACAAAAGCCAGTCAAGATATTTCCAACAATGCCGCCAACCCCATGGACTGCAAAGACATCTAGCTATATAAGTTTAAAATACAGTGTCATCAAAATTGAAATACTCCTTAATTTTTCCTGCAAAATTACAACAAAAAGCACCAATGATTCCAATAAGAATGGAGCTTCCTGGTGATACAAATCCTGATCCAGGTGTGATTGCCACCAAACCTGCAACCGCCCCACAGCAAAAACTAATTGCACTAAATTTTCCAGTTTTATAGTAGTCTATAATCATCCAAGTCAATGATGCACTTGAGGCTGCTAAATTTGTCGTAATAATTGCTGCCGCAGCTCTTCCATTAGCTCCCGCAGCACTTCCACCATTGAATCCATTCCATCCAAACCATAAAAATAAGGTACCCAAAATGACATTAGCTGGCGAATTGGGTAAAAACTCTTGATTTTTTCTTTTACCAATTACCAAAGCATATGCAAGTGCAGCCGCTCCGCTGGATATATGGACGGGGGAACCACCAGCAAAATCAAGAGATCCATTCAAGTTGAGCCAGCCATTTGGATTCCAAACCCAATATGCTATAAAGTCGTACACGAAAATTGACCACAAGAAAATAAATACCATCTTTGGGAGAAGTCTAGCTCGTTCGGCAGTGGCCCCGATAACTAAAGCAGGACTAATACCGGCAAAGGTGGACTGAAAAAAAACAAATGCATAATCGGGGTATGTAGTTTTATCAGCAACAACGCTACCCAATCCCACAAAAGCCCCATTTGTAAAAGACCCGATCATTGGACCACCATCAGCAGCAAAGACAAAGGAATATCCAAACAAAAACCATTGAATCATTACAATTGAATACGATACAAAACAAAGAAGTAACATAGACAAAGCTGACTTGTTATTACACAAACCGCTATAAAAGTATCCCAGTCCAGGAATCATTGAAAATACTAAAGCTCCTGATATTAATAAAAATGCAGTATCTCCAGAATCTGAGCCCATTCTTCCAGTGTTTTAAAAGTAAATTCGTCGCTATCTACCTGAATCAATTTCCTGAAAATTTGCGACGTCAATTTGATGTCCCAGAAAAATTGGCACGATAAAAATGAGCATAAAAGGCAATATAAAATTTTGGCCAATCATTAATTGGCAACTGAACGTTTTAAATCCTTTACAACTCTCCGTGATAAATTTAGTTCATGGAAGTCGACATCAAATTTCTTGGATACATTGCAATCAAAAGTTGTTTTAACAGGTACTTATGCTGTGAAAATTTAATATTGGGTCAATTTCTAGTGTTCGATCGAGCGTCATTAGGCGAATGGGAAACTTTCGAATTGTATAACGCAGAGAATGGATTTTGCTTGTTAAGAGCCCACAATGGAAAGTGGCTCACAGTCATGGATGGTCAAATCACATGCGAAAAATACATGAGTTCTCGAAGTATTTTTGCTCTCAAGGTGTGGCAGAAACACGATGATTATGCTTACAAAATATCGCTACAAACATATTTGGGTACATGGCTCTGCGCCAATCATACAACTTTGATCTTAAAGGAGCATTGCTTGGAATGGGAAAAGTTCACATTGGAAGTGCTTTCAGGCATGCCTAGATCAGTAGAAATAACTAATTTGCCAATTTCTTCGACCAAACCAGTGTCTTGCTCCCAAACATATACCTCACAATTGACAATGGGAACTCAAACTGAAAATAGTACTGTTACTGTGGTTATACCATTAAACGAAAACAATTCCACAGTATCAGAGGATGAATGGACACAAGTGCAAGACGTCAATTCTTCGTGTAATGGCAATTAATAAATTTATGAAATTTCCCCATACGCTTACGTACAATGATGACTCCTTGAAATGTTCGATGTTTTTAATCAACAATTGGATCTTAAAGCAATAGACACCAAAAGACCAGCAAACCAAGAGAATGTCACTAAGAAGAAAAAGAACTCCAAAATTCGAGTAATTGAAGATGAATTCACTCATCAATCATCTCATTCGGTAAGACATGAGGTTTGCATTCCAGAAAGTGTAGACAATTACGAGTCGCTTTCCAATTACGAAATAAAAGAAAGATATAGAACTTGGGATTTCGAATTAGACCCTTTTCAAGAAATTGCAATTCGCTCTATCGATAGGAATGAGAGTGTACTAGTTGCTGCTCATACTTCGGCGGGGAAGACGGTTACAGCAGAATATGCAATAGCTATGGCACTAAGGAACAAGCAAAGAGTTGTATATACTTCTCCGATCAAGGCACTTTCTAATCAAAAATATCAAGACTTTAAGAAAATATTTGGCGACGTTGGACTACTTACAGGGGACAACACAATCAATGAATCATCATCCTGTCTTGTCATGACTACAGAAATTTTAAGATCTATGTTCTATTTGGGCTCGGAAGTTTTTAGAGAAACCAGTATCATCATATTTGATGAAGTTCACTACTTAAGAGATCTAGAGCGTGGCGTAGTATGGGAAGAATCTATTTTATTGGCTCCCAAATCTGCTCGATTTGTATTCCTTTCAGCTACTATCCCTAATGCTTCACAATTTGCATCATGGATTTCTTCAATTCATGAGCACATTTGCCATGTGGTTTATACAGATTTTCGACCAGTCCCACTTACGCACTATATCTATCCACTTGGTGGGGAATGTATATATAATGTTTATGATGGTAAAAATTTTAAAAATGAAAGTTTTCAATTAGCAATGAAAGATATTGCCAACAGCTCTTTAAATCGCAAAAAGCTCGGCACTTCTAAATCTTTACAAAAACTAAACCAAATGGATGAGAATCCAGTTGAGAAAATTGTGAAGCTTTTAACTAAAAAAAATCTGGACCCAATTATAATGTTTGCATTCAGTAAAAAAGAATGTGAAACATATGCTATAAAAATAAAGCTGGACTTTAATGAGGAAGAAGAAAAAGATGCCATTGATCTGATTTTTTCGAAAGCACTTGAGAAACTAGATGAAGAGGATCAGCAATTGCCTCAGGTTGAGTCTCTTCTGCCAATATTGCAACGGGGGATTGGGATTCATCATAGCGGTATGTTGCCAATCTTAAAAGAAGTCGTTGAAATTCTTTTTGGAAAAGGTCTTATCAAGGTACTATTTGCAACGGAAACATTCTCTATCGGCCTTAATATGCCTGCTCGCACTTGCTGTTTTACTGGCTTAAAGAAGTTTGACGGCAAGCAAATGAGACTTTTATCAAGTGGTGAATGGATACAAATGTCAGGAAGAGCTGGGAGAAGAGGATTGGATTCTCAAGGATTATGCGTCATGATGATTGATGATCATGTTGAAAGCGATCAGTTACTTGGAATGATCACAGGGGAGGCGCTGCCTTTAAATTCAGCATTCCGTTTAACTTATCATATGTTACTAAATTTAAGTAGAGTAGAAGGAGTAGATAGCAGAGATTTATTGGAAACAAGTTTTAAGCAATATCAGAAGATTGACCAACTTCCAGCCTTGGAACAACAGCTTTTTGAAAAACAGCGAAAACTGAATGATTTGAATGTTGAGAATGAAGAGCTCGTATCTCAATATTCCGATGCCTTGAAAAAGCATCATAATTTAGAAGAAGAATTAAAGAGGACATGGACGCTCCCAAAGTATTTGAATCAATTCTTACAGGTTGGCCGCCTAGTGCATATCAAATTTAAAGACCTTGATTTCGGCTGGGGTATAGTTGTCAACTTAAAAAATAGATCTAAGGGCTTTCGTGGGGATGAACGAGCAAAGTTTTCAGTTGATGTCTTGATACGCATTCCAACTCCACAAAAATATTCTGAAGGCAGATTCCATGGAAATGTTAGCCAAGTGGTTCCAGCTTATTCACAAATAACTTGCTTTGAAAACGATCACAAATTTATTATCTCCAATTCACCTGAAATGGACGACCCCGGTATATTTGTTATAGTGCCATGTTTTCTTGATACAATTCAACACGTTTCTATAATAAGGGCAAATTTGCCGGAATATTTAATTTCTGAGGCAAATAGAGAAGTGTGTAGTAGAATAATTAAACAGGCAAAAGCAAAGCACGATAACGAATTGCCGCTATTTGACTTCGTGCAAGATTTTGGAATCGAAGATCAAGAGTTTCAAGTTAAGTATGAAAGTTACAAAAATTGCAGAAACTCCTTACTGAATAATTCTATTATCTTGAACAAAGACATTCTTAAGTCTAAATTTATTGAGTACAAAATTAAACTTGATGTTGCAAAAGAAGTTTTAAATTTAGAAGCTCAAATCAAGGAAGCCAAAGCCATTATAACCCTTGATGAACACAATTCTCACATGCAATTGCTTAAAAAGCTTAGTTACCTCGATTCTAATGATGTGATATTGATGAAAGGCAGAGTTGCTTGCGAAATTAGTGCCGGTGATGCAGTTTTAATGACTGAATTAATATTTGACGGTTTTTTTAATGAAATGGAAGAAGAAGTCATCGTCGCAATATTGTCCTGTGTTGTTTTTTCCGAAAAATATGATGATATGGTCCCGTTGCCCAAAGAATTGGTCCAGGTTCTAGATACTTTTCAGGAAATGGTTAAAACGCTTGCGAAAGAATCTTCAGAATGTGGTTTAGAAATTGATATTAGCGAGTGTTTGTCACCCTATAGAACAGAATTGATTCCAGTTGCATACTCCTGGAGTCAAGGAACATCTTTCGTCGATATTTGTAAAATGACTGATGTCTATGAGGGCTCAATTGTCAGGATGTTTCGAAGATTGGATGAATTATTGAGACAATTAAAATCTGCTTGTGAAGTTGTAGGTAATACAGAACTGGCCACTAAATTTTCTGTATGTTGTTCCAAGATCAATAGGGGAATAGTTTTTACTGAAAGTTTGTATCTGTAATAAATTCTTAATTAGTACCCTTGTTTTAAGAAATCTGACAAAAATGCGACACAGCTCAAGGACGAATTATTACGAGGGAAGTGACTCGGAATCCGAAGAGGCTTATCCGAAGCGAAGGTCTTCTCGACTGAATCGCAACAGACGAATCACTTTGGATGACTATGAAGAATTCTACTCCCCCGAAAATTCACCTCAGCCTAGAAAGCGGCGAAAAATTCTTTATAATATTAGAGAAACCAAATCAAAATCAAACGACTTTATTAAAGAACGATACTCACTTAGAAATAAGGAAAATACCATCGAATCTGATATTGTAGAAGAAACTGATCCAATCGACGAAGCTGATACCCAATCTCGACATAGTGACAAAAACGACATCATTGCTTCGAAAGAAGAACATGAGGGGTCCTCAATTATCGACTTAGAGCCGAATGAAACGAAAGAGACTGAAGTTGTCGATTTGAAGCCCAAACGCACAGTTAGACTTGAGATTTTGGTTGATAAAAGCAAAGAAAATAATCTTATGGAAGAATCTAATACTTTAGAAGAAGTTGTGGAAGATGATGAGGAATTTCAGGAACCTGACGAGACCAGTTCTGAGGAATATGAAGAATTTGACGATGATATAACTTCACCTGACAGGCCTAACCCTTTCTATTCATTTCGGCGGAGGCGATCTCAAAAAATTGAGGACTTGAGTCCGGTTCAAACTTCTTATAGGACTCGGCGCAATTTAAGAAAGAAAAAAGATTTTAGACCTTTTACCGACTATCAGAGCACTCAACAAGTTCTCGATTTAATTGAGAAACAGTCAAAGTTGAACAAGAAAAGAAAAAAAATTAATTATAATAGAAATGAAAGTGGTGATTCTAGTGAAGAAGAAAAGGAAGAAAAGAGAATCATGGACGATCGTTTGAAACAATATGACCACAGGCAAACAGTGTTGCGAGACATGATTGAAACTCAAATGAAGTCACGATTGGTTAAGTTCGAAAAAGAATTGAATTCTGGAGATTCAGTCAGTGGCGAGGCTAATTTAATATCACCTCAATCTAATCAGTCAGATCTAGAGACCACTGCGCACGAAAAAAATGTCACAGAACAGGATCCTAACATAGAAGAAACTGAAAATCATATTTTAGTCGACCCTCCATTGAAAAGCTGGTCTGAATGGTTTCGAAACTTACTTCTAACAGAAACTGATCCTGCACCGGGAATAGGCGCGTCTCCTGGAGACTCAAGGTATTCATCCTGGTACGATTACCTTGCCAGAGGTCCAATGGCTATCAAAGATAGACATTCAGAACCCCTCAATATCAAAATTGCAAGCAACATTTCTTTCAACTCAATCGCTGGACTAGATGAGCATATTGTTTCCATGAAAGAAATGGTTATTCTTCCATTGCTCTATCCCCATTTATATACAAATATGGGTATAAACCCTCCTAGAGGAGTCTTGTTCACTGGTCTGCCTGGCACAGGTAAAACACTCTTAGCAAGAACACTGGCATCGCAGTATGGTAACATAAGTTTTTTTGTTCGTAAAGGTGCCGACATATTAAGCAAATGGGTAGGCGAGGCAGAGAGACAGTTGAAAAAGCTTTTTGAAGAAGCTCGAGCAAAACAACCATCCATAATATTTTTCGATGAAATTGACGGGCTTTCTCCTACCAGATCTGGTAAACAAGATCAAATTCACTCAAGTGTAGTCGCTACATTATTGGCATTAATGGACGGTCTTGAGTCGAGGGGTCAAGTTATAATAATTGGTGCAACCAATAGACCTGATGCCATTGATCCCGCTCTTCGCCGGCCTGGCAGATTTGACAGAGAACTGTATTTTACTCTTCCAAACAAAGTTGCTCGTAAGAAAATGTTGGAGATATACACAGAAAAATGGACTCCTCGACCATCGATTGATTTACTTTCTGATTTATCTAACCAGACCATTGGATATTGTGGTGCAGACATTAGAGCTCTTTGTACTGAATCAGCCTTGAATGCAGTGCGACGAGTATTCCCACACATATATCAAGATTTTAAAAAATATGAAGTTGATCCATCTAGTGTTGTTGTAAGTAGAAATGATTTTATTTTGGCTTTGAAAAAGGTGGTACCTTCACTTCACAGAAGCTCTCCAAATTCTATAATTCCTTTGAATTTTCAATTAGAAGTTTTGCTTTACGAGTCGATTCAATTTGTTTTTGATGCTATTTCAAATTTACTCCCAATTAATGGCATTATGGGTAGAAAGCGCAAACTGGTCCTAACAGGTCCCTCATGTGATTTGATAAGTAGGGGAGTGCTTCATCTTTTTGACTTGAATGTGATTCTTATTGATCCCTCCATATTATTTGGTGACTCAACTAGGGTATTGAATACTAACGCAGACAGCGGAGTGTATACTTATTGCTCTTTTTAACGAAGCAAAAAAGAGGACCAGTATTGTCTACTTTCCGAGATTGGACAATTGGTTTTTTGATCTTCCAGATATATTGCAACGGCAAATTGCCTATATGATTGATATACATTCTGCCAATGAGTGCATTATCATTTATACAACGCTACAATCCTACACCGATGCAAATGTCAATTTGATTGACTTATTTCAAATTTCCTGCACTAAAGTAATATCTGCAGCTAAAATTAGCGACGTGTCCAGAATGAAATATTTTGCGTCAATAATTAAATGCGAGGTTGACAAGTTTTCAGCTTCCCAGTCCCGAAGTATCTCTGCAATAATTCCACCAAAGACAATCGATACTCACAAAAATTATTCGGATGATGAAATTTTGATGATGAGAGAAAATGATGAATTTGTTTTGAGAGAATTAAGAATCGCACTTCGAAGTATCACTATTGAAATTTGCAAAGACAAGCAGTATAAAATGTTTATTAAACCTGTGAACCCTATGGAATACGAAGATTACTATAGCGAAATAGCTCATCCACTCTGTTTAGCAGATGTAATGAACAAAATAGATGAGGGTGGATATTTGACTATTGGCGAATACATGGATGACATACAATTGATTCGAGACAATTGTCAGCAATATAATCAAGAGCAACATCAATTTGTTGTAAATGCAAATTTGATGCTAGATTTAATTATAAGTATGATAAGTCGCATTAACAAAGACTTATTGATGGAGTGCGAGAAAGTAGCTTACAGGGCAACACTGGGCTTAAGCAAGCAACTGAATAGACCAATTGAAGAGCTTTACAAAGTCAATTTGAGACAGGTAGTTAGAAGCGTTGAGCATGAAAAAGAAGCTAAAGCAGAGGAGGAATTGAACAATCAAGAGCTTGAATACGAAAATTTAGACAAAGTAGATGTTGATCATCAAGTAGCGGTTCAAAATACAGACTTAATAGATGAGAAATTAGATGCGGAGGAGCTTGAAATTACTTCTGTCATTGAGAAATCGGAAACAAAGTCCGAACGCAAATCTGATATCTATGAAGATCTAGATGATCGTAGCAAAGAAAACTTACCTAGTGACACGGAATTCAACATAACTAGATTTAACAAAAAGCGAATTCTTTATATAATGGCACTGCTTTTGGGTCAATCATCCAAATTCAATGCTGAACAGTGTGAAAGACTTTCTAGGGATATTAGTTGTTGCTTCAATTCAAAAGCGAACCTTGATACAATTCTTTCAATGTGCATATGTAGTATAAAATCATTTAATGAATAAATTTATTTGCTGACGAATATTGCCCGAATTTCAGCGTCATCCACAACATCTACAGCCAGGAATCCTTTATTAAAATTGGGTACCTTTTCCGTTTTTGACAGTTGGATCTGCCCCAGCATTGATTAGTTTACTTATAAGTTCACCTGATCCTAGAAGTGCAGCCAAATGCAAGGCTGTGTTACCACTTCCGAATGTTTCATTAAGATGTTCTGCAAAACTACTTTCTATGATTTCAGCAGCTATTGAGTCATAGTGGAGTAGCATCGCAAGATGTAGCGCAGTAATGCTTCCCAAAAACGCGCCCAAAAATTTATACCCATCATTAGCCACATCGGTTGGATAAGATACATCTGGGAACTTTCTTTTAACTGCTAACAATGACTTATTTTGAATCAATGAACGCACCCCGTCTTTATCGTTCTTTTTAATCTCGTTGAATAAATCGTCAGCGGTCATCACTTGTTTCACAATTTAAAATACAAATCCTAAAGTATCAAATTTACTCTGATTTGCCGTAATCTTTCATGAACTGCAAATGAAAAGAGGTGAAGTAATTCAAAAATTGATCAAACTGATCTTCGGGTGGCAAAAATGTGGATCTAAAATGAAAAGTACCAGGGAGTTGTCCAAATCCATTTCCAGGAACAACGCAAACTCCTGTTTTTTCTAACAGTTGCAGACAATAAAGCGTATCAGGGTGCTTTTTAATTTGTTGCGCCTCTTTGATAAATTTTTCTGGAAATTCTAATTTGACAAAAACGTACATCGCACCCTCCGCTGGGTTGCACTTGACTCCAGGAAGCTTGTTTAAAGAAGTAACTAATTTCTGAGATCGCCTTTTCAAGGATTCTGAATGAGACAATATTACCAAATATATCTTGCACCTCACTTGCATAAAGGTCATAACTTGGGCTCCCAGGAGTCGGAGGAGACACCATTAAATCAACCCCAATTTGCCCCATAGTGTTGCTACATAGATTTACAGATGCAAGCTTATACAGCTCATCAAGAACCTGCGGATCAATATTCACTGCTTCTACATAACCACCTCTTCGACCGCATTCGCCCACTACACCTTTGCTGGTAGAGTGGAAGGAAAATAATTCCAAATCTGTGCTATAGGGAGATCCCATGTCCATAACTACTTTTTTAAAAGAATACCAAGGCTTTTCCAGGTACACGTTTGTTTGATACACCTCATCGGCCAGTAGAACTAGTCTTTGTTCATAACATAACTTGACGATTTCTCTCATGGATTCTAACGACAAAACATTTCCAATTGGATTACCGGGGTTAATAACACATAATGCTCTCACATCTATGCCATTTTTCCTAGATGATTTCAAAGACTCGATAATTTTGTCTAAATTTGCGTCCCACCCATCTTCTTCATCCATCTCATATCGAACAATTTGGCCTCCATTTAATGTAATTGACGCAGAATACAAAGGGTATTGAGGAATTGGTATCATTATTCCAACTTTTTCGTTTTGTATCAAACATTTTAAAATCATTTGAACGGCTGGTGAGGCACCGTCAGTCAAAAATATGCTTTCATAATCAGACGGGTATCCGTCTCTAGACTCTATAAATTTCGCAACATTTTTGCGAATATATGGAATCCCTTTACTATGACTGTATGCTCCAACAGATTTACAAGCAGATAATATATCCTCTGCACGTTTCTTTACATCCGATGGAAATTTGTCAAGGCCAATTAATTCCGGGTAATCCACCAATGCAGAAACTTGTCGAAGAAAAGTTATTGGCTTTTGATTTAAAGATTGAGGATTGCCAATATTACACTGAATAATAGTACGACCTTTTGATAAAAGCGATTCCGCTTTTATAGCAAGCTCGCCGCGCACCGCATATTCGGCGTTTTTTATGCAATTATGAATGCTGTCCCTGGTTAAAACGCGACGCATAAAAGTTTGGAAAAATAATTTATTTGTCACAACTATTGGCAATTTTGATTTTTCCATTCTACATATTGATCGATTAAAAGAGGCCAACTAGAAGTTTCCAAATCAAATGTAGAGATGTCTTCAATTTTTAAAAATTCCAGATATAGATTCCAGGTATCTTTAGATATTACCTTCACTTTTTTATCCTTGGAATTTAAAAATTTTAAGAAATCAGTATGTTTTTCTAGTTGCTCTTTCGGCAAATATGCAAAAAGCAATTCCCATAAAGCAATAGCCGTTTCTAATTGCATGCTACGACTAGATTCCTCTTTTCCAAATTGAAAAGTAAATAAGTACACAACTTTAAAGAAAGTCTCGTCTTTAAGTTTGTCTCTTATAGAAGGTATTGATCTTTTGAAATCAGATATCGTGTTAATTTTAAGCGACTTGCAACCGCTTATAAATTCTGCTTTTGGAATCTGGCACATTAATTTGCTTCCAAGTAGATACGATAGTGGGATCCATACAACATCCATCACGTCTATTCCTAGGTCTTCAGAGAATTTCTCTACCCCGTCAGCCGTGATCATGTCTTTTCTTTCAGTTGCATATTTTAAAAAAACTTTTTCCATATTTTAAAGGGGAATTTATATTAATTTTCGTCGATCAATTTCAAGTTAAAAAGATTCGATGGTAATGCATTTCAGAAACAATTATTTACTTAAGATCTTCAGTGCTTTGCGCTACTGAGTTTTTCGTGCATATCCTGTACTAAGTCCGCCGTCCTTTTAAGTAATTCCGCTCTTGAAAATTTCTTGTTTCCCAATATCGGAACCACTACACTCTCTAGATATTTGTAGCTGGACTGAATTTTTTGCCTCCTTCGCTTTTCACTTTGTAAATGAAGTTGTCTTTTATCTTCGTCTCTTTTATCCGTGGAAGGTATCTCCGTTATATGAACCATGGATCTCGAAGCCGCTGATAACCCATCGCTAGTAGGTTTTGGCTGAATAGGTGGATGATGGTAAAGTAACCCATCTGATAGAATTTGCGGTTGTATATTTTGGGGTATCCTTGGAACATCGTCACCATCCCTATAATCTTCAATTAAAGAATCATTTAAAGGTTCCGGGTTTTTTGTGTAAAAAAAATCTGAAGCAGAGTCAATCCAGTCTTCCATTTCGCAATTGGTCAAAGATCGATTAATAATCCAGTAAACTCTCTGTGATTGGATGATACACGCGAAAGACCTTGGTTTATATTATACAGGGAAAAATTTATTGTTGCATCTTGGCTTTCTCTTCCAACAATTTGAAAATTAGTGGCCAATAATTAAATCGGCGTCTAATATTCTCCCTTTTCCATTCTTCTCTTTTTGCCAATTCCTCATGAAGTCTGGCGTTGTCGGCAGAGTCTTGTAATTTGATCAAAGGATCCGGTATTACTGCCATCAAATTAAATTTTGTATTAGTTAAAAGTCTCTCCTTGAGGTGTTTAGCTGCAACATTTATCCAATCGTTATTTTCAATGGACCCAACTAAAACAGGATTATTCAAAAGGCCATCTAACTCATAAACATTTCCTTTGTACGGAATAAAGGCGCTAAAATGAAATGACTCTTCCTTTTTCCCACTATGATCTTCTTCAATTGAAAAATTTTGAGGTAATGCGAAAGAATTGTGAGCGTCTCTGATCTCGGAACAGTTTCCTATTGATATTCCTTTCGATTCTGGGTCGAAATCGGCAACAAATTCCTTTAAATTTTCTAAAACTTTTCCAGTTTTTACTGTATTCATGATGACATGCAGAATAGATAAAGTTGCGCAAGCATTGTTTATGACTTGATTCGCAAAAAATAGCCCAGGTACACTTACAGTAAGAGGTGACCGTTTCTTGTAATCAAATAGAAAAATCAAGCCTAGAGCGTCACTATTAATATAGTCCAAGTCAAACACCTCTTCCATTACAACACCTTCGACTCCAAATAGCTGAATAAGCTCGGTAAACACACCTGGGTCTGACTCGATCAAATTCCAATCAGAACTCATTTGTTTTGCGGGGATTGAAACAAACGTATATATTTATTTTGCCAAATTGTTAATAAAAAAAATTGTGCATCGTTAAATATGCAACCCATGTAAAGTGAACTTGGTTAAGCATTTAAAATTCCTGGAACTTGTTCATCCTTGAAACTTAAAATATATTTATTCATTTATGTTACTCAAATTTACTCCAGCTGCTTTGAAGCATATATCAAATACTTTACCACAAAATAAAGCACTAAAGCTCAGTATCATAAGGAAGGGATGTAGTGGCCATATGTATAACATTCAACATATCCCGAAAAACGAGA
>JADGIG010000278.1:0-10841 GCA_018985235.1 Sanchytrium tribonematis
CTTTTGACTGTTTAAAACAGTTATTTTATCCGTTATATAACTAATAAATTCACTCAATTGGTTAATAACAGTGGATCGATATGTGTTTTCACTTATTTCTAAAATTTCTTTTGTGCTTCTAAACGGCTGATGTAGTAAAAGTATTTGAATGTAGTATGCCTCACTTGGCATACGCTTCAATACATATTGATTTTCTTGATTTAAAAATTTGCTTTTTTTGAAATGAGGCTAAGTTTTTGTATCTTTTTTGCAATAAGTGGTTGTACACGAATAAATTTGATATGATCGTCGTCATCTTTTGGAATTTCACAAGAAACCATATCAAGCAATTGATTTTTGTTTTCTATATCTAGCCATATTAAAGTGTGAATATGAGGACTTCCGCGTTTTGCTTAAGATACTTTGTAATTAAACTTTGTAACTTATCATAATTGTAAATGGTTGACAAGAACGGTAATTGAATATGAATCGGTATCAAGATCAAAATTAACATTTTGAAAATTATTTATATATTCATGCAAGTCAGTATTATTAGATTCATCTACTGAAATAGTAAGAAACAAATGTGGTAGTCCACGATCTTTTACAAACTGTCCCACGGATATTGGTTGGAATGGGAGTACTGTAGTCTTCGTTAATTTTTTACTTTTTTGCGTCATAGTCTGAATCTACAAGTATGAATTGCTTTATTATCGAAAATTGTATTGGCTTTAATCTAATTAATAAGAGAGCTAGATGTTGATCGTGTACTGCAACTTTCAGGTGTATTAATTATACCATCTGAACAGTTTGTTTTGTTTAAGTAATCAAATTCACCTAATGGTAGTCTATCAAATTCAAAATCCTCAATCCCAGCTGTTTTATTAGCACCGTTATTAATTACTTTAAGGGTTAGGTTGCCGTGAAAATCGGACAGTACGCGATGGCCTTTTTTATTGTATTCAACTGCAGTTTTAAATAGCTCATGATGGGGTTTGATAATAGATATTAAATCTTGAAAGATATTTCAATGCAATTGAGGCTGTTCACTTAATGGAGATACGTCTGGATCTACAGAATAAGGCATATTGTAACTTGTTAGACCGGAAAGATTTTTCCAAGCCTCTAGATTTACACTTAAACCAAAAGATTTCTTAAATCGTTGATATTGCCATGTACTAGGTCTTTTAAATTTTGTAAATACCCGAACTAGACGCAATTTTTGAATGTCAGTCAGTGTTAACGCTTTAATTTCAGATGGAATGTTTACAATTTTCAAATCATTGCAACCTATTGTGCCTTGCTTGTTCATTTTGCAGACTAATTGTTTACTAGATTCATGCACTTCAAACTTTAATTGATTTCTTTTTCGCATTGATCCACATTTATAACACTTGTGAAATTCATTTTTGACAGTTTTCGTATTTTAGAGCCGTTCTCAACATATTTTTGTACAGATGCCTTTAGATATTGCTTTAGATTGCGTATTGGTACTGTTTTTGGGGATTTTCGAACATCTATTAATGATATGACACTCGGAAAAGCTATTCTCTCTTCTGTAAACGCACAGATCATGCCTGAAAATACTCAAAACAACAATTACAACACGAGCAAATTACAAAATTCCATCGAAATAGTAAACCCCATCATCCACTCAACAAATTCTTGTGAAGATGAACCATTCGACAATGATTTCTCATCTTCGCATCGCAGTGACTCTTCAAATGACTCTCAAATGAACGTCAAACAACCGGAGAGCCACGTGCCACAAATTACGCAATCGCAAAATCTTATTGTGTTGGGCCAAAAGCAAATTGTAACAACCGCCAATTTTATATTAACACTTTTAAGCAAATTGAAGACTCAAATCACAGATAAATCTCAGTTCATCAAATTTCTATTCAAATTAACAAAATGGTTTTATTTTAAACTGTCCTGCCCACAAAACTCAAGAAACAATCGAAATCCACACATTTGGCGATTCTATTATCCACGCAGGCTGCACTTCCGAAATGCAAATGGATCCATCTGAATTAACAAATACATCCATTCAACGATGTGGTCATATTGACAAATGTAAAATGGACGACTTATTGGATTTCTTGTTTTTGCCAGTCAAAGAATCCACACAGTGCACATTATTTTGGATTCGAAATCTATCAACCAGCTTGCTATTTTGCCACTAATCAATCAATACTCCCCATCTGTATTGCCACTAATCAATCAATACTCCCCATCTGTATTTATTATCGTTGTCAAATTTGATAACATCAAGCAATTTAATCTTGACTGTCTCTCATTCCCCGAAAATTGGAAGGAAATACACAATCCAGAAGCACTACAACAGATTTGCCAAAAGAATTACGCACAGAGCACATCATTTCAGACTTTAGTATTTTCCAATCCAAGTGAAACAGCCATGGAAGTTATCAAAAAAGTGATCAAAAACCAGCCAATCATCTGTCCTTGTGTACGTGGTTATAAATCACCCCAATCAACATCAAACATCGTGATCATCACTTTGCAACGCAACGAATCCAACACAGATACATTCCAATCACAATTACAATATTTAGTTGTTCAACTAACTCAGATTTGCATGTTAAAGATAATGAGCCATTTAGAAGCCACTATAATGCCAAATTAAAGCCAAATTGTCAACCATGCACCAAATTAGAAAATGATGCATTTATTAAAATTCCTCAAAAATGGCCAACAATTATCCAGCAATATCAAAATGGAATGCCAGATAATCAGATACACGTCTGGGTGGATGCATCACTGCATGTAGAATCACGTCAATCTACTTGTGCTTTGATTGTTTTGACAAAATCGACTTATTGTATAAAAATATACAAAATCAACAAATTGAAAGCCGATGATTCAACAAGATCAGAAATTATAGGAATTGCTTGCTCAATGGCGCTCATTCATAAACAATTCCCAAATAATTCTGCTAATATCCATATATTTTTGCGACATTTCATCCGCCAATCTGTCATTTGAGCAATTTAAAAGCAATTTAAAACATAAATGAAATATTTACAGTGTTGATGTGACCACATTTAACCATATTCCAGGTCACGACGAATCTCAACCAAATTCATTAAATCATCTTGCTGACTACCTCAGTCACTATCATCAATTCGGGCAAGTACCCCCAATTAAACTCACCAGCAACAAATATTCACCCAAGGACCAAATTAGAACAGATGTATTCCGTTTGCATCATTTTTGCAATTTCAGAGGATCAGACGAGGAGAATTTGGAAATATTAAGACAAGTGAAGAGAGACGTGAAGGCGAACGAGGTAACTTAGGCGTTACCATAGACAAGAATGACTTGTCTGTTGAATTTATAGTGAATCAAAAATAAATTAATCGATTTTATTGGATAAGAAGATTTTTGATTAAATTTTTGATTCGTACAAACGGGCCAGCGAGTAAATTTGTAGTACTTTACCAATCAATTCATTTAAATCAGCCATTACCAAGCCATTTTAGAAAGATCTATTTTTAATCCAACCAAAATTCACTCAAATAGCCAATGAACAGCCACAAAAGTCAAGCATCATGGGTGCGACTATATAGAGAAGGGAATTACTGGAAATTTTAATAAATTTTTATTCAGTTTCAGCATTTTAAACATTTCACAAAACATAGCTCCAATAATAGATGCAAAAAAAACTTTTTACAGGATAAGCAGCTCCAGAGCCAGTAAATGAAATGAATTCTTCTTTATTTGGGTTTGAAATGATTGAACCAAGACCACCAAAAACAGGACTTTGATCAATAAACTGTTGATATGTAAAATTCTCAATCTAAAGTTGAAGCAGATTGAAAAATGGGGGAAAACAAAGAACCCCCCCCCTTTGCAATTCGTGAGTTGGTCGTCAATTCATTTTGACAAATAACACTTGAGTTGCTTTTTGACACAAACGGGGTTTTTTGGGTTTAAGATTGGTGTGATCCAAACCCATCTTTCACATTCGGAGAATATTGGATCATCCTGAGCAACATAATATGCCAAACAACAGAATTCAGTTATTCTAGCCGGGCTTTAGATTGACCTGGTGTACATCCATATCTTCTACAGTTTTACAATGTTTCTGGCGACAAAAGACTCATCTATGTAGCAGCACTTCAGTAAAGTGATGGTAATGACTGACTAGCAGCCGACTGGTAACTTAAGTCATTAGAATAGATAATTTGTGATGACTAATGACTCGCTAATTGACTAGCATGCCTATTTATTTAAATGATCCCATTTTGTATCCACTTTTACAAAGTACATACCCTTTCAAGGTTTCAGTTAGAAGGTTCCATCTTTACACTTCTCAATATCTGCTGATTCTTGAATCCAGGAACAAATAATTCGAGTTGTAGCATCTGCTGCCATATTGGGTGATGCTCCCAATCAGAAGCAGATCAACTCGGAAAAATGTAAGAAAATTTACCCCGATTGGGGACAAACGACATGTGATCGACTGTGTATTGTACAGTCACCTGGTAATTGGGTACGAAGACCCATTTTAGCCAATCAGAAGTTAGATGAAAGTTACTAAAAAGGAATTTTTTCCCCAAATATATACGTTCTTCACAAATATAATCTTTTTTGTGGACTTAATTGATTACGATGACTGGATTTTACAGGGCTCAAGAAGACGTCTATTTGTGAACCGAGTAGAAGCAAGGTTAAGCACATTGGCAAGAGATGTCTTTTATCAATTTATTAAATTACTTGGACCCACAAGTTAGGATACATGGATGATTTTGTATCACTTTTTAAAAATGCATTATGAGGCGTCGCATCAAAGTGATTTGACTTTTAGTGAGGCTGAAAACGAATATTTTGAACAAGCAATTGATGTAACTGTGGCATTGCCTTTGGGATATGGCAAATAAATATGTGGATTTTTATTTGTTTGCCAATCAAATTCCTCAACCTGTTTTCTTTGTCCAAGGTTTTAGTAACTCTTTTAACGAGTAACTACAATTTTTAAATTGACTTGTATTTAATTTCAATTTCTTCACACAAATTCTTTAACATTTCCAGCCATTTGGATGATCGAACCATATGAATCAGATTCTTTATCTATAAAATGATGGGAATGATTAATTTCTGGGAGCATATCTATTGACTTTTTGTTGTTTCTTGGTGACGCTACCGTAGAGGAACTAAATTGTTTTGGTGTTCCATAATATTCTAAAATCAATGAACGTAAGTGTGATTTAGTAAAGAGTGTTTCATAGTAAGTCCGATATGGTCCAGTGGCTAGGATCTCTGCCTTTCACGCAGATGGCCGGGGTTCGATTCCCCGTATCGGAGATTTTTTGACTGTTTATTCTCATTTGATTCAAAGAATTATCCTGCGAATTCCCAATTTGATTCATTTTTGTCATATACAACATCAAAGACTCCATGGTGAATAGCAAGAATATTTCTGCTTTTCTTGTCAGACTCAGAGACTTTTGATCTGGTGTCTTCTTAATGCCAAGCTTCATTTTTAGCGGGCACCGATTTTAAATTATGTTTAAAAATTTTGTTGAGGAGCAAATTCCTAACTTCAATTAATTAACTGTAAATCATTGCGAATCAAATTAATATTTTCTCCATCTCTGGTTTAGCTAGAAGAATATTAAACGCGAATCAAATTAGTATTTTCTCCATCTCTGGTTTAGAAGAATATCAAACTGTAAAAAAATTAAATGAGTTCGTCTATAGCCGTTCTTCTATCGCTCATAAAGAAAGCAGTAATCTTTTACATTAGTACTAATAATGACAACAGATGGTCATATTTTGTCGATTATTGATTTTTGTAAACCAATATACTTAATCACGGTTTCTTGACCTGTTATATAAATTCAAATATTCAATCTAAATACATCCGATATGGTCCAGTGGCTAGGATCTCTGCCTTTCACGCAGATGGCCGGGGTTCGATTCCCCGTATCGGAGTAATTTTTTAATTTTCTCTAAAAGGAGGAGATATTTCTAAAACATGAATTTAGTGAAATTATCCGACGATGTCAAGTTTTTGATATCTAAATATGGATTTGACATTGCTTATAAACTCAATCATATCGAAGGTATGTCCACCAATAGACCATTTCCCCTGCGACTCATATTCAATCGAAGAACTGATAGAATCGACTTTTCACCAACATTACAGCATATTGGAAAAGATGAAATCACAGTATTTATTGAGAATGGTAAATGGCATCTGTATCACTACCATATTTTACGTGGCAGTTTTGAAGATGAATTGCAAATTCAACATCAAATTTTGAAAATTTTGAATAAAAATAAAAGATGGGACTATGTATCTGTCAAAATGATACTTAAGAACGGTAATTGTGTCCATCAAACTCATTGTGCGCGTTCTTTCATCCACGTCAAATTAGATGAATTTTATAATGAAATTAGACAATTCACACCAAATCAAATTTATACTTATTTGAGACATTTTTACGAGTCTCAACCTTATGCCAAACTGGTAGAAAAGTGCCATCTACCCAATTTCCATTTTGCTGATTATTCTGGCTCATTTGTGACTATTTTAGAATATGCTCAAAATTCAAAATCATTTAAATTGACTTTGGGATTAAATACGCTGTATGACGAGTATAAATTGTGGATTTGGAAGGAGATATTTGATGAGTCATTAATTGATAAAGATGTCAACTGCCAATTTCTATTATTTGTGGATGGCGTGGCCACTCAAGAAAAATACACTTTTGAAGAAGCTAAACGATTATTACTGGATGAATATAATGATAAATATACAGATGCTTCTAATGATGAGCTATATCAACTAGCCAGTGAATTGAAATTGAAGTTGAAAAAGAGAAATTTATGCCATCGATTTCAATCTGATATTGTCAAAGGAATGGATGAGATTCGTCGTCTAGGACAGAATTAAGTCAGTAAATAATAATTTATTTTGGATATAGTAGCATTTTACCGCATATTACGAAGATAGAGACTAGAAATAGGAATACAAACGTCAAAATAAGACATAAATTAGATTGAAACACCCTGCTCAGTTTAGTTGCTTTGTGGCTGTGATTAGATTGTGATTCGATGTTGTGCTCGAGTGGTTCTAATAGAGACATGTAGTTGATTTTCAAGGAGTTTTGCAGGAGTTGCCAAATTGCCATACATGTGGAATTGAAAGTTTTGGATTGGTAGATAAGCTTTAGATGCTTCACTAAAGTATCAAATTAGTACCTTTCATAGACCATGTACACCTTATATATATTTATTAAATTTACATCAAATAATTACCAGATATCGCAAATATACAGACAGAAATTAAAAATACCACAAATAGAACCAGACAGGTGTTGGAGTGCACGCATTGATGAATTTTCAATCCAAATAGCCTTTTAGTTGATGAATCATGACTATTTAGAGTGGCAGTCGTGGAATATAGATCGGGGTTCTCCATTTGCTTCATCGCATCGGCGTTAAATTTACAGATCGAATGAAATGTTTGAGAAACTGCTAAAATGATCAGAGTAGACATAGCTGTAATAGATTGCGAGTTTGATGCCAGGCATACTGAATAATTGAATATAATGAGACTCAATTGGCCATTAAATTTATTAATGAGACAAAATAAAGCAAAGAGAGATGATGAATACAGCAGCTATTAATACAATACAAAAGAGACAGAATATCTGTTCTTTCTTTCTATGTTTATCCATGTATAGCTTATGGTACGAAGCAGCTGCGGGAGAGGGCGTAAATTGAGGTTGTGGCTCATTTCCTTGCTCAATATCAATACTTTCAAAGTTTTGAGTGTCTGTCATGTCACAACAGCGTGATTAGCGTCCATTTGAACCAAATCGTGTTGCACAAATGACACAAATAATCACAAAAAAATGGCAAAAAATTCAAAATTACAAAATTCCATAAACAATTTATTGCGTGCTAAAATGGACATAATAAATAAAGAATAAAACAACGAGAGTAATTAATATAAGTGATACACAGATGCAAAATGCCAAACTATGTTGATCTTTCCTGTTTATGTAAGATATTCGATTTCTGTCTGCCGCCATCATCCTTCTTGAATTCGTTTGTCGCAGTTTTCTGTAGTTCCCCAACTCACTATCTACATAAGCATTCTCGATGTTGGTCATTCGATTTTTGGTTAAAGAGGAGTTGGGTTCCGACTTTTGAAGTTGGATCGAGAGGGGATCAGGTGATCTTACATGTGCGTGTTATTGGCTAAAATTGATGTATTGGTGCCACAAGTCAGTCAGATTGATTTTGGATGACCCATTTGTCATCCCTATTTGATTCCATTTAATTTCAAAGTCAAATTGTGTCAAAATACCTAGAAATTTTGCCATTTACAACCAAAATATATTTAGACAACCAAATAATCAACCACAAAACCAAAATGATCAAATGAATCATTTCACACATCTAGTCTCGCCAACACATCTCACCAATCGACACATTCGCCCATCGTGATCTGTGCGAAGTAGACTGATCCCTGCACATTCAAAAAGAACGATTTCCATCTCATAATTTATTAATCGTCATTTGAAATTGACTAGGTCGTTGCGTCAACTGGGAAACTCGCTTTACATGCCCGTCTTTCATTTTGAATTCCAAATGTTTTACCAAATATGCCAAAAGTGTCTTGAATTCGACCATGGCCAATTGTTTTCCAATACAACCTCTATGCCCCATCCAAAATGGCATATAATCTTGTGAATCAATAGATCTATCCGGATCAAATTCTAATGGCTCATTTACATTAAAATGCAAGTCTTGAATTGGGACGACAAATCTCATATTTTTAGGATAATAAACATCTTTGAATATAAATGGTTTTGTGGTTCTTCTGATGATTAAAGCAGCTGGTGCATATAATCTTAATACTTCATTACACACTTTATCCAAATACTCGTTATTTTGCACCTGGTCCCAAGAAATCTCAGAAATGGATTTTCTCAATTTATCTTGCACTTGAGGGTGTTGGGCTAAACAATAAAAGCTCCATGACAATGCGACAGCTGTTGTTTCATGCCCAGCACTCATAAATGTTAATATTTGTCGTCTCAAATCTTGTAAATTCAAATCACTCGCATTTCCTAATATTTTACTTAATAAATCCACATCTTTAGAAGGATTCTGAATACGATGCTGAATCATATCATCCACACATTTCTTAACAATCAATTTATGATTTTGAGTTTCTAAATTGGTCTTTAGTGGCAAATAATGTAAAATGGGAAATGCAAGTTTCAAAACCAAGAAAATCGTAAATTTTAAATTGGATAATATTTCTTCAAATGCTTTGGAAACTGCTGATGTTTTATGAAGCGCATTTAAATCGTAATTAAAGGCTACTTTTGATATAATATCCAAAGTACATTTTTGGATTTCTGGCATTGGGCTACAGGGTTGATTTAAACCAGATAATTTATCAGCTAATTGTTGAGCCATTTCCACAAATGTAGGAAACATTTTTTGAATATTCCCGGTTGTAAAGATGGGTAAATATAATTTACGAGCATTGGCGTGTTGCTGGTCTTCTTGCAACAATAATCCATCTGCTACATCCTCCAAAATGATTTTTAATTCTGTTGTTTTATGGAAATATGGCTCAGTTGCTAATAAGTGGATTAATTCTTTGTCAAATACGACTGCCATGGGTCTGAACAATGAGATGATTCCAAATATATCTGAATTGACTTGTGATTTCCAATGTTGCATGACTTGATGTCTGATTTCTAAATCATTGAATTTCTTTGAATTTCCGAGTAAATAGCCCAAAATACCTGGTTCATCTGGTTTAACATATGGAATCTTCATTCTAAAGTATAAAAACCTTTGAATGATGACGATATAAATGATATATGATAAAATAGCAATGAAAATAGCGGCAAAGATTTTCAGAAACATTTGTTTCAACATATTTCCCTCGAAATGTCTAAAATCAAAATTTAATCATAACCATGTACCTGTCATTCAGCAATTTATCATCATGATTAACAATTATGGGCTCAAATCAAGCCACAATGTCATCAATTGATTCTTCTATCTCTGAAATTTTTCAAATTTTACCGTTGATTGATCAATTAAAGTCGAATGAACTGGGAAATCCACAAGGTAAATTGATATACTCTAAAATGACGCGATTATTGTTTTTATTAGAGCAATTAGAGGGTAAAAAAGTGGATATGAGTCAAAATTTGAATACTTTATCTTCAATTTTCAACAATATCAAGTCATTTATACCACAAATGTCTGCCCAAGATACACAAGATGGTATTAATGAATATACAAGTCAATTTGATGCATATATTAAAGAGTTGGACGAAATTAGTAATTTATTGATCATTTCTTCGATTAGAGAAGAGAAATTCGAAATGAAGCAAGTTATTACTGAAGAGAAAGTAGAAGAAATTAGACTAAAAACACTCAGTCGTCAAATTAAGCAAGAACCGACTCTAGAAATCAAATCAAATGATTCATTAAAGGAAATGCCATTAAAGGAATCTACTTCCCTCCCACAAGCAAATCAAATTGAAATTGTGATAGATGCTGTAGAATCTAACGAACAAATGCAAGAAGAATCCCCAATTTCCCCAATTCGAGTTTCCCACATTTCGTCTCGATTAGAAATTGAATCTGGCTATAAATTATTCAAACAACTCAATTATCAACCCCATTTAACATTACTACAACTATTACACTCTATAGAAATCTATGAAATTGAACAATATCTTAAAAATAACCAAGTTCAAGTAGATTCCCCAGATCCACTCATTCAAGGCATTTGTCTTTATTTTGGAATCTCTTGTCAGCGTGATTATACAAAATCAAAAGCCATTCTACAA
>JADGIG010000279.1:0-10828 GCA_018985235.1 Sanchytrium tribonematis
TCTAGTGAGTTTAAAAAGGAGCATTTAAAAGATACTCGTGAATTGATGGTGGAATTGAGTAAAGAAGTTTAATAAATAAACAAAAATTTAACAATTCCAGCTGACAAATTAAATAGTTGTATTCCTCTTTCAATCATTTTATTTATGATGTGTTGGTTTGCATTTCTGGTGCATCGTAACTCTGCGGTTCTGGCTTTGGCATGGCTGGATCTGAATATTCTTCCATGACACTCGGAGCATCACCTCGTTCCATTGATAATGAACTTGATTGTGAATATCCAGGGAAACCAGGTTGAGGCTGCATTTCTTTAGCTTCCATTGTCTTGTGTGTTCTTTGTCTGTATCTAAAGAATAAAAAGATTACCAATGGCACAACAATCAGAATTGAAATGATTAATGCCAAAATTCCGCCATCTGAAAATGCAGATTCAGAATCCTGATTTGGTGTCGCCAATATGGAATCTTTCACAGAAACACTGGCTGCATCAATAACGGATGTCATACAGATTGGGTACCTTAATGTTATAAATTACGCAAGACAGTCGATGATTGGCAATCAGACATGCAAGTGAAAAACATATTTGACAAACAAGAGTTAAAATTGCACTAAGTTTATTTAAAAAAGTGTTTCTGTGTTGATTTGATTACTTCTGCAAACATTTATTTCTAAACATTGGTTTGTATAATTGAATGGTAGTGGGACTGATTGTGCTGTTGATGCTGCTCCTCTGTATTGTAACTACGCTGACGGATAGCATCTTGACGTTGTCTATTCTTTGATTTGTGACATGCGCAGCTTATTAAGATCAATGGAACAATCAATACGAGGCAAATAACAATAATTTCCATAATAATAGGTAGATTGGCTATCGTGGGATTATTGGATACGGGAGAAGTCAAAGTCGAATTAGAAGACATCTTACAAGAGCAGGGTGAAGCGAGATAAATGAAATAAAATTGCGTGATTGGTCAATTTCAAATATCTATGGGAGTAGATCTGCACAAATCATAACAATTGCAAGATCATTGGACCAGCCGACGTTTTATTGCTTACATTTTATTTATTTCTTGGAATTCATCACTCGATGAACATGTTGCTTTATCTTCCTGTGAGTATTGAGATGACTAATTAATCCATATCCCATTCCACAAACTTCACAACAATATTTTCGATCAATTTCATTCAACTTTCTACGTTTTCGAATTCGTATTTGATGAATATCAAATGAATTGGGATCAAAACACGATTGATGTCAAATATTGACCAATTAAGTCGAAATGCTCGATGAGACAAAACTCGAAGGTGATCTGTCCTCGATATAGTCAACCGATCTATCCTAATTTTTCAATATTGGATACTCTACAGTTAATACTGATCTGTCAAAAACCCTTTTTCAACAAGTGGCTTGACAATTTCGAAAATGGTCTCTCAAACATCGGACATTTTATTGCTAGTAGCAGGCTGTTATTTCGCGATTAAATCAGGGTATGATATCATAAAAGACAATAGAAACCATTCTTCACTATTTTTATTGTGTTTATTGATCCCAGTGTGCTTATTACTTATCATCAATATTTCTACCATGTTCAATATCCAATATTTCTGGTCGGAATTGGCTTTATTGTATGTCATATTTGGATTATTCATATATTATTCCATTTACTACACGTGTTCGCGCACTAGTTTGTTGATTAAAGCATTAATTGGATTCTTATGTGTTTTTCATATTTCTGGATTTATTGTGAGTGTCTTGCCACCATTAAGTGGATTACAACCTTATTTAGAATATGTTTATGAGGTTGGGTGCTCGGTATTATTGGAATTGATGGTATTGGTGATTACAACTTCACGATTGAGATTGTTTATTGAGCAAAAATCCATTTCTAGTCGATATAGGAGTACTGTATTGTCTTTATTTGTAGTCGTCATACTCAGATTATTCATTTTGACTCTATATTTCTTGTATAAATTGGATGCATCAACCATCATCACAAATGGTGGATTTTTAGTAGAAAGTTTAACTTGTTTATTGACCACCATCATGGCAAATCAACTAATCAGAGTATTAAGAACATTATCGCGCGTATTATCACAGGAACAAATGATTAAAAAGAGTCTATTACGAGGGGGAATTGGAACAGATAAAAATGTGCGAGTGAGGGAATCTACAGTTGATGATAAACGCATCAAGAATGACAAGGAGAGATTACGACAAGAAGAAATTAAAGAATCCTTCAAACACAGATCTCAAATCGTCAAATCAGAACCAGAATTAATTGAAGATAAATTAAAATCACCCATAAAAAGACACAGAGACAGCGAATCTGGTTCAGATAAAAAGATAAATAGAGATCATTCAGATAAAAAGATCAATAAAGAAGGTTCTGATAAGAAATTGAATAGAGATGAATCTGATATTAAAACACCCACTTCACCGGATGGACCAAAAAGATTACAAGGACAAACACGTAATTTTGACAAGTATTTTCGTGATTCCGAGACTACAGATGATGTACCCGTGAGTCCAAATGTAAAAACACCTAGAAAGAAGATGGAATTTTCCAATGATTTCGAAAATTCAGCTAGTTTGGATGATTTCGATAAATCACGATCTAGGGATCTACAAGCTGATTCACCACCTAGAACACCAGTTAAAGATACTGGTAAACGGCCATCTCCATTAAAAGAACAAGTGATCCCAAATGGATCTAGTTCTCCAGTCTCTCCTAAAAAAGAAACTCAGCGTGAATCTTCCAGAGAATCCTCTAAAGAAAAAGAATTAACCAAGAAACAACCAGAGAGATCACCTGAGAAACAAAAGAAACCAGATTTAAATAGAGATACTTCTCAAAATTCAAATATTTCTGATCGATCCCGTGTTTCGACTAAAACAGATCAATCTGTAGAAGAACAAACCAATAAACGCGTGGGTGAGTCACTTAAATCTGTATCTGTATTAAATAACCATGAATCCCAATCTGATCTCAAAACAAATGTCAGAAAAGTCAGAAGTGTGGTTTCTGTTGCTATTGATGATAAATCCCCTTTGGACAACAAACAGAAATCAGCAACACCTACTACGACTGATAAACAAGAACGACCTAAAGATAAGCCCAAACCTCAACCATCTAAAGTAGATGTGATGAAACCAATTGAACCCACCACTCCAATTTTACAAAATCCGCCCACATCTGGCAAAAGACCCAAATCTAAAGTAGAAATAGTCAAAATAGATGGCTCTAGACAAGAATTAAATGATTTATCACAAGAGAAACTCAATGAAACACGCGATAAACCATCAAATGTCAGAAAAGAAGTCCAATCTGTCGTAGCCCCAGGTAGTGCATTATCACCAACAGAAAGGAAGAAATTAAATGCAAATATTACACCACTAGTCATTCCTGTGAGCAACAAATCAAATATTGAGAAATCCCCAAAAATGACCAATAAGGAAAGAAGAAGCTCAAAAGAAGCCAAATCAGAAAATCACTCCAGTACAGACTCATTAGAAGAAGCATTAAATGAGTTCAATGTGGATAGAAGACGCAGTTCTATGGAAAGAGAGAAAATACGAATTTCAGCAGCAACGACGCCAACCCCAACTTCTGCAGCAAAAGATAAGAGACAATCACTGCCAGAACCTAAATTAGAAAGAAAAAAGAGTATTTCTAATTCGGATAGTGATAATAAAATAGCAAGAAGTACTTCTTTAGAGGGCAGATCACGATCCAATTCAAATGGGGATCGCCATGGTCCACCATTGCCAAAGGGAGGCGTCATTAACATGCAAAGACGTGTGACTAGTGAAAAAGAGTTGCCAATTAATAAAATAGACCCAAAAAGACTGTCAATTGTCAAAGAACGTGCAATTTCAGATGAAGATTTACATACATTGAGGCGTAAAAACTACAAATAATAAAGTATAAATTTACCAATTTATGGACAATTTACCATCTCGGTAAACGTGCTACAACGTCCATCGATTCGATTGGATTTCTGCCACTTTGGTAATTTACCAAGCACCAATCAAATAACAGTATCCATGTTTTTGAACCGAGACCATCCCGATCTGTAAAATGTACCAACTCCAATACAAACACTTATCAGATAGTCAAACAGTCCATAAAATTGTACAATTAACCAGAAATAAACAAACACTTGAATTACGCAAACGAGTGCTAGCAAGACAAATGCTTGGATTTATACAATCTAAATACCCTGCTGATTTCATGTTAGCAGTATACCCTCAATTAACCAATGAAGAGCATTTGAAAATGTTATTACGCACTTCTAGTGCTCTCACAATAGAAAATAAATTTTGATATCCCCATTTTCGAGTACATCAGATCTGTAAATAGCAGACTGTCCAATCATATAATAGATTGTCGGTACATATGTCTACGCTCTCCATCGTCATGAATGAATCACATGAGTCACATGAATCACAATCAAATGAAATCTTCCAAACAATCGTTGAATCAAAATGAACCAACTGCAGACCCAATCTCATCTCCAATGGGTTCCATGGGTGCAATGGGTACTTCATTCAACTTTAATATATCCAATTTCTCCATTTTATTTGAGAATTGGCAAATCAATTCCATCCCCCAATTCATTGGCTCATTATTTCTATTATTCTTAATTTCATTTGCATCCGAATCATTAATACGCTATAAACCATCTCAAAATAGATATTTAAAAGCCATTCGTCTCACGATTCGATCTTTTATTAGTGCCTTGTTGATGTTGGCCATGATGACATTTAATGGATTTATTATTTTAAGTATTGTTTGTGGATCTGGATTAGCGTATTTCATATTCCCAATGCAAGAGACAGATATGGTGATTTGCGCATGACTAGATGACAAGAAGAGGTACTAGCGACGATTCGGCAATTTGACTCTCCTATTAGGAACAGGATGGTGTTGCGGGACTGGAGTAAATTGAAGCACTCCTGTTGGTACTTCTGGAAATTCAATTGGTACTTCTGGAAATTCAATTGGTACTTCACTAGGAATATCAGATAGTTCTACTAGTATTACTCGCTCAAATTTAAGTAAATCAGCAGAACCACCACCATGAAAGCCACCGTGACGTTTTTGTGCCTTCAAATATGCTTTGCAATTTCGCAGATACCTTTGATACAACTCGACCTTTAAATTTTTCCTCTCTTCCAAAGCCGTGCGTTGGCCATTTATGGCCAATTTGTAACCATTTTGATCAAGTAATCTGGCTTCATTACGATATCTCGCATTCCAAAGCGTGTTTATCTCATTGTACATTAATTTTAGAAGACCGTATATTTCTCTGGATTTGTTTAATTCTTCATTGGATAATAAATTGGGACATTTCAATTCGCTATGCAATTGCATAATTTCCTGATGCAAACGAATCAACTTGGGATACATTTCCGTATTTAGATACTCCATATTCTCAAAAAATATGGTATTTTGATCAGTTGTCGGATGATTGAGTGGATTATTTTCTATTACTCGATATTCTGGCATATTTTTAATCTCATTGCGAATTTTCTCAATATCTATTGACTTTTGTTTTACTTGTTCAAATGTGATTGCAAATACAGCAAATATTATTATGATCATCATTTCACGGGGTTACTATTGAAATCCAATCAATTGTTGTTTGTGTAACGAATAGAGACAATTTTTGATCACAAATAATCTCCTTGAAATGTTATGGATTTCATTCGTATTTGCCATCCAATATCGGACACCAAAGGAATTATTGAATGAATTAGAGAGTGGAGAAAATTTTGAAGATGTATGCAGTGATCCAAATAGACAGCAAATTGATGCGGATTATAAGAAATTATTTGATGACGAATTGAACAATGTTGTTGGACGCGAAATTGCGTTTCAGACAAGCGAGACTAAGAAGCCTAAACTGATTTTTAATCCTGTAATTTGGTCCAAAACTTTGAGTATTTTGTGTCGCATCGATGAAAATATTTTCCGCTCTTATGATATTATAGTGAAAGTCATGTTTTATTATCAAATGGCTTTAGAAAATGCTTTGATAATTTGGTATGTTGGTGAAAGAGTAAGAACTGAAAGTAAACTACGAAAAGAAATATCAAATTTACGAATAGGTGTCAAGTCAATTGTTGTTGATATTCATAAAATTTTACAAAAGCTGACAAATCTAGATATTGTATCAGATTTAATAAGCTTGTTCATTCGTATTTATGATGTACCAAATAACAAGCTTCCTCAGACTTCTTATGACTTGGATTCGTTGAAAATTGAGAATGATGATAATGAGGTGCCTGTCGAGTTGCAAATATTTGGAACAGACCTAATGCTATCTTTTTCACTTTATTTTAACGGTGTAGCTGTAGAGCTTTCGGATGGTTACTCGAAGTTGTTTATGGAAAAGTTTTACACTTTGTACAATAAGATATTGTATAGTGATACTTTGGAGCGAATCCAAATTAAAGATAAAATTAAGAAATTGTGGCAGATTGTATTTGATAACTTGTATTACATAGTCAAGAAGAACTTTGCCTTGAAAAAAAAATCGCTTGGCTTTCTCCAGAAATTTAAAGAAGTCATTAAAAAGGATGGAATGAGAGGGCAATCGATTGCAACATTTAAAAAAATCAATCAATTGAAATTAGAGGCTACACTTCCAGAAATGCCAGATGTCGATTGAATAAATTAAAAGTTCTTTATACGTGTATTGCAAATCACATCATTTTATGACCACGTGTCGACATTTCCCCCCAAAATCACCTAATATCGCGCAACAACACATCTCAAAGTCAATACCCCACATCACACATGTTATACGCACTCGTTCCATTTCTCTTTTTAGCAACTGTGTTGATTGAATGGAATCCCATCAAATCCATCAAAATGATAAAATCAAATATTTGCCAAATGAGAGATGCCAGTCGATTCACATTGGGATTTGTAGCCAATACGAATCAGAATCATCCTGAATTACAGGCTATAGAACAGAAAATGCATGATTTGGCCACACATGCGAATCCATGTCATGCGCATTTATGGGATGAAATGGTGCAATCATTGCTGGTATTGAGTCATCAATATCATGGTACTAAAGCACAAATCAGACAGAATTTATTGACGGATACGTTGAGTCAAATTAATCAAATTTATCAATTTGAGTGGATCCCACAATTTCATGAAAATGTATTTGAAAAACTACAAAATTCAAAGAAATCATTACTTATTTTCAATCATATAGGTGCCAATGATTTCCAAGTAGCCATGCAATTACTCAATCATGTCAATCGACTAAATCAAATGAGATTCATCACATTACAATTTTTTGAAGATTTTGCACCAATTCCAAAATTCAAGAAATTCAGATTAAAATTCAAAAATGCATTGATGTTATTAGATGCACTATTAATTGACAAAGATCCAATGAAAACCAAGCAGAATTTTGATGGTTATGTCAAACAACATGAAAATGAAAATATTGCTATTATTTTATTCCCTGAGGGTGATTTACTCAATCAGGACACATATGAGATAGATCCACACAAGAATCAAGAATTGGCATCCAAATTAAATCGTGATAAATATGAAAATATGAATTTTCCACGATCTGGTGGCATTCAACGCATTTTAGATGGATTTCCAGATATGGATGTATTTGATATTACCAACATGTATGTAAATCATAAAAATGATGTCGGGAATGCATCTCAAGGTCGATTTATGGGTGATCAATATTCTGTAGTAAATGTGGCATTAAGAGGCAAATATCCCAAAAGAATTCACTCGTATATTCGACAAATTGATAATCCACGTCATTTAAATAATATGGATACTGCAGCATATAGAACATGGGCTGTAGATTTATGGGATCAAAAGAATCAAAAATTAGGGGAAATGTCACAAAAATATCAAAGTAATGTCGTAGTAGAGAATATAGATGAACTAGAGAGTGATTTAGTGAATGAGCATAATAAATTGAATTGAATATGAATTTATTGCACATTTCAAATCACGCTGATTACCCCTAACACATAATCAATGGAAGATAATCAGAAATAGATAACCCCGTGCGACATCCCATGTATTTCTTTTCCATTCTATTGTTGATTATCCCAAACGTGAATGCGATGAATCTATTTCATCAAAGTTGCCAGCTGGCGAATCGCGTACTTTTTGTGACAAGTCTCATTTTCTATAGTATGACGGCAATTGAAAAACCTACCGAAGTAGCCGCATTGAATGAGCTTTCAAATAATTGTCAAGTCCAGATTGTAGAACAACCCAGGATAACACAATTAATCAATATGGTGACGAGTGGTTATAGTGGCACATTACAACACATTCGAAGTGATTTTTACAAACATGTGTTGTATTTATCTGACAAAAATTTTAAATTCGATTTTTTTCCTTCAAATATTCGACATTCTCAATTGAAAACATCCACAAAATCATTAATCATTCTCAATCACGTTGGTGCTAATGACTTCCAAGTAGCCATGAAAATATTGAAGAAGGTGGGACGATTAGATCAAATGCGATTTGTGACATTGAAAGGTTTCGAAAGTTTTCAACCATTTCCTAAAACCCCATTTGCAAGTGGCATTACACTGCATTTTAAGAAAATGATGAGAATTATTGATGCGCTACCTGTCGATACGAAGAATCCAAATAAAAATGAGAAAATATTTAGTGATTACGCCGAGCAACACAAAAATGAGAATATCGCACTCGTATTATTTCCAGAAGGTGGATTGTTGTCTAGTAGTATGTATAAAAGTAGCAATGATATTTACAAGAAAAAGCCTGAAAATCGACCACAACAAATGTACAAGAATTTGAATCTTCCAAAAGCCAAGGCATTGCAATACATTTTAAAAGGATTTCCTGGTATTGATATTTTTGATGTGACTACCATGTATATTAAAAATGGTGAAATGGGAGATCCATCTCAAGTTAAATTCATGGGGGATCAATTTTCGATGATAAATATGATTTTAAATGGAAACAAGCCAGATCAAATACATGCATATGTCAGAAAGATTGATAATCCAGATGAAAATGATGATTATCAATTGTGGATTAATCAGCTATGGAGCGACAAAGATGATATTCTGTCTGAAATGTTTCAAAGTTATAAAGTAAAACACAACAAGCAAGTACTAGAATTAAATGAATAAAATGCATTTCTATTTACTCTAATATATCATATAATTCAATAATGGCTCTATACAAATAACAATCCATATCTTCATCTCTTAAATATTTCATTGCAAATTCATGTCCATTTTTAGCAATTTGTTCACTTATTGGATCATTTAAATGATAATATAATACTTTAGATGGCAAATCATTGGCACCAGATGGATGATTGAATGGATCTGATGGATTTGAAGGGTCAAAAGTGAATGAATTCCATTTAATTTGATGATTGAATAATTGATGTTTAAAATCATCATCTAGAGCATCTAAATGGATAGGGGAATAGCCGAGATCAATGGGAATATAATGATAAAATGGGATTATTTCATCATTAAACCAATCTTGTGCATAATGAGCTGCAAAAATGAGGGAATTACCGCGTAATAATCTTAAAAATCGACCAGAATAGCCATTTCCATCAATATCTAGAATCATTTTATAGTCGAAAAAGGATTCAAATGGCAATTTAGGGGTCATTTCGTAATATTGTTTGGCTTGTGCTTGATATTGGATGGCCATTTCTATGGGATCAGTAAATTTTATATTCATTAATAATGGATAATCAGCAGCATGATTGACAATGCGTTGTCTATGGGACCAAAACCAGATAAATTGGTGGACATTTTGACTAGAAGACACTTTAAATTGATTTTTATTACAAATGACATCACAAACATGATCTGGCATGAAATAGGGATCTACTGGTTGATAAAATGGACTACCAGATGTGGTACCACGCCATATTAATTGAGATTTCTTTGATTTCCAATTTGGATATTCATGATTTACCATATTTAATCGTGCAAAATCATAGTGGTAGACACTTGGGATGATAATATCAGATGTACAATCTTCATAATTACCCCAACTTAGTATGGGTAATTGCTGGGTGGTTTGGAATTCAGCAGGGTGATTTAAAAATAAACCATATCCTTGAAACAAGGAATCTTTGTATTCATTTGGAGTACAGTGCTTCTCATGTATTGATTTTAATGACATTTCTTTTGAGGAATCAGATGTGGATTGAACAATTTTACCCACATGTTTGGATTGAGTGAATTTATTCATTTTATTGGATAAATGTTCTTTCAATACAATTGGCTGAGCATGAGTATTGATAATAAATGTCATTTCAGGTAATAGTTCTTTTAAACGTCTAAATACTTTGAGATATCCTTTAGACTGATCATTGCGCAAATCTATTGTCAAATAATTGTCTTTAATTTGGATGGTGGTCAGTTGTGTGTTGTTTTTTTGAAAGAATTGGACTAATTTAAGTAGAGCATCTTTATAATTGGCTTTAGATTGTTTAAATGGCTTCAATTGGCTATTTAATTGGTCATATCTATTGATTCTACATTTATTTGATTTTGCAAATAAATACCAATCTTTGAATAATGAGGGTGGTTTACCATAATGTGAGTCATAATATGCCACTGCTTCTTCATATGTAGTAGCATCTTTCATATTCATATATTTAGTGCGTATAATACAATCAGTGAAATGTTTCTGATCTTGTTTGTTTAGAAATAATTTGAAGGGATAATGACAGAATGGGTGATTTATTGGAGATTCCAAGTATATTTGGGTTGATTTATACACTGGAATGTCAAATGAGGGTTCAACATGTACGCGTTTA
>JADGIG010000280.1:0-10822 GCA_018985235.1 Sanchytrium tribonematis
CAACGATTCATGGAGATCTCGACCACAAAGCAACAACAATAGCGGGTGGTAATTGTTAGTAAATATTGATTTATTATAAGAAAGATTAGGGTCACATCGTCATAAACATATTACAAATTCTGACATAGTAATGTTATCAAAGACTGGTACTATTATTTTAATTATTCTTGCAAGTTCGCGGTTCTATAAAAAATGTTGGGTCTTATTCCAGACCTCATTTTATCGCGAAATAGGCAATTGTAGTCAAACAAAGACTTACAGTTATCACAGTCTAACTTGATTTACTACTGATACCAAATTCCTTAAAAAAAGCTCTTCCGCTCGTTTGTCCTTAACATTACCCCACGTTGTACAAATTGTCAGCTGATTAGATGATAGATTGTCTAAATTTTAGACAGAGTCGTATATAAAGAAATCAGCCTCATTCTTAAGAATATGAATACTCAAGATCATCCTATTTTAAAAAGATCTGATAGTAAAGTGTATGGTCAACCTGAAGGTTCTGGATTAGGTGCTCATCATGAAGAGTTTAAGCCAACAAATCGATTAAGGAGATCAAATAGTATTGGAGAAGAAACCTGCGCTAAATTGTTTGGAACAAATGATATTTAAAATATATAATAAAACATTGCCTCAATTTATGAAACTATGAAACAAAAAGACAATTATTGTGATTGTCGTAAAAATTTAAATGAAGAGGTGTGGCTGTTTGTAATGTAATCAAATTGTAAATTAATCATCAAGAAGTTATACTATTGATGCATCATATATTTGAAGACAAAATGGAATTGTAATTTAAAGAAAGTTACAAACATGGAGGTCAATTCGTCTTTCGTCTTTGATGATGAACAGCCAGTTGTGGAGTATCCAAAGTCTGCTATTGAAACAATCTTAGAGCAAAAAATCCAAATAAATGATGAAGTTGAATCAGATGATTCCAATAAAGAATCAGAAATGGAAATTGATTCTGCAAGTGAATTAAGCGAATCCGATGTAGAATCAACTCATTCATTGTCTATTTTTGAACAAGCAGATCCAGTTGATGTAAATAACGCTCAATTTGATAAAATGAATCTAAGTAGACCCATTCTAACTGGTCTTTCAAAAATGCATGTTATAAATCCCACTCCTATTCAACAGCGAGCTATTCCATCATTGCTACAAGGTAAAGATATTTCGGCATGTGCCCAAACTGGATCAGGAAAGACTCTGGCATACCTGATTCCCATTTTTGAGAGATTGTTATTTAAACCTAGCAAACAGTCTAGAGTACTAATTTTGGTACCTACTCGTGAGTTAGCCAAACAGGTGCATGATGTCTGCATTCATTTCCCACATATCCAGTCTTGTTTATTGATTGGTGGAGTAAACATGCAGCAACAACAAACAGAATTAAAGCAATCTCCTGATATTGTCATTGCGACTCCCGGTAGAATTTTGGATCATGCTTTTAATAGCAAAGGTTTTGATTTATCTACCATTGAAATATTGGTGCTAGATGAAGCCGACCGAATGTTGTCTGAAGGATTCAAGAAGGAATTGGATGAGATAATCAAATTTACACCTAGGAATAGACAGACTATGCTATTTAGTGCTACAATGACAGATGATGTGGACGAATTGGTCAGAGTTGGTTTAGATAAGCCTGTCAGAGTATTTGTGGATTCTCCCAAGCAAGCTGCTACTCATTTGACACAAGAATTTGTTAGAATTAAAGCTGGAAAAGAATTTGAGAGACTTGGTGTTTTAATTAGTTTATGCAAGAGAATTTTCAAGACTAAGGTGATCATATTTTTTAAGTTGAAGCATGATGCCCATAAAATGATGGTCTTATTCCAATTGATGAAATTGAATGCATTAGAGTTACATGCTGGTATTAGTCAATCTCAAAGAACTATTAATTTGGAAAGATTTAAAAATAATGAAGCAGACTACTTACTTTGCTCAGATTTGGCTGCTCGTGGAATTGACATTCCTGATGTACAGACTGTAATTAATTACGACATGCCAAATAATCTAGAATCTTATTTGCATAGATGTGGTAGAACAGCCAGAAATAATAAGAAAGGTGTCAGTTGTAGTTTCATTTTGGAAAATGATCGAAAAGTTTTGAAACTTATTGTTAAGCATTGCAAGTCAACTAGCGATCTAAAACAACGAACTGTCAATCAATCTTCTATAACGCAATACTTGGATGCAGCGAGATCCCTAGACGATCAAGTCTCCGAAGTTTTGAAAGAGGAAAAGGAAATGAAATTGCTGAATCAAGCAGAAATGGAATTAACTAGAACTGAAAATATTGTAAAGCACAAAGATGAGATTATGAATAGACCGCGTAAGGAGTGGATAAATACCGAACGACGAACAATCACGGAAAAGAGCGACAAGAAATCTTTTTTGAAAAATAATCCATACGCAGGTATGTCAAGACAAAAACGGAGACGAAAACAACTTATGGAAGCATTCAATGCACACAAAAGTGATCCTGAGGTCGGGGACAAGTTGAAAAAAGCAAGGCACGCGCCAAGAATTGCAAAGAAGAATATTAAACAAGGAAAACCATTTAAAACTCCTTCGAAGAAAAAGAAAAAGAAGTCTTACGATTTATAAATAAATCTTTTATAATCTGCGGTGACAATATCATCAAATTTTATTAGTTTCTCATCAATAATACTTACAATTTTAATTATTAGTTATTTATTAGTGCTTCTAATTCTTTTAGCAAATTTTCTTGCTGATGGGCTAGTTCTTTCATTTCAGTGAATGTTTCTCTACAGGATTTACAATCACAAGAGGAAATAAACTGTAATTCTTCAATGTTTTTCTTTAGATTGTCAATTCTAAAATGCAATTCCGATGACAAATTGATTCCTGAATCTATAGCTTTCGAATTTTTTAAGCTAAGGGTCTCTTCGCTTTTAGCAGCAGATAGGACCGGGGGTCTAACTATTGCTTTAGGCATGTAAACTTGAATTTTGCTCCATGACATGGTGTCAATCTCTTCATTATCACGAGAGTAAGAATTCTCGATTTTTCTAGCAAGTTCCTCGGCGTAGGATTCTCTGACTTTTCTTGATTTTCTTTCAAAAGACAAGCCTTTTACTTTCAAATCTTTCAATGTGTTATTAAACTCACTAACCTCCGCATTTTCCGCTACGTCGGTCTTGAATTTATAATTATAAATAAAATTAGGAATTTTTAGACTTTCATTTTCATCTTCGCTAGGCTTTTTGAAGGAAAAAAATTCAACAGTTGTAATATTTGTCAGAGCCCTTTTCCACATGGTAGCTTCTGAAGTTTGGATGTCTTCAGGGTCAATCTCAATTTGAATTACATGATGTTCAGTTGGATAATTTTCTTGCATTTTCAATGCACCACATCCATTTTCCTCAATTATTACAGAGTGGCGCAATGACTCAAAGTTATCCACAACATTATCTTTCTCAATCTTAGTTTTATTCTCAACATGCATATCGTACCACTCATCAATTTTCTTTTGGTTGGAATAGAGAATGTCTTCTAGTTCATTTGGAGTCATGTCTTTCTTACTACATCTGACAATTAGTGTCTCTATAATTTCAAAAAACCATATTAGAATATTTAGCAAAAAGTCGCACATTTTTCTATGGCCTATTTTCTCAGAAAAAAATTCTGAGTAATTCAACGAAATTTCAATAATTTGCAATTTGAGTAAAACTTATTTTGAGCGATAAGATTTCAAAATCTGATAATTAGTTAATCGTCGCTTGACATGGTTCTATTCGATACAGAATATTTCAACGATAATCAGGTTACAAAATTCGATAGGTTTCAAATCACTCCAAAAGAAAGAGGTTCAAACGAGGATGAAGTCAATCGAGCATTTGAAGCTTTTCATCCAAAAGGATCCTGATCTTTACATTGATGAATTTAAAAGTCACATTGAATATGTCACAAATTTATTGTCTGTAGAACAGTATGAAGAATTATCACCATCAATTAATTTGATCCACCATTGTTTATCTGGCATGATATTGCAAGTTGACTTTTCCATTCTTTTGAATGCTTTATTTCAAAATATAAATTCTTTTGATAGCTCATTGAAACTGTCAGCTGTACAATTATTTGTAAAATATTCAAGAATTGCTCATCAGAAAAATCTGACCAAAAAGGAGCTTCCAGTAGAAATTGAGCAGACCAATCCAATATTGTGGTACTGGGAGTGGTCATTCAATCATCTTTTAAAGATTACTGATAAGTCACTGCGAAGATATCTTTTAAATGTTTTACTTAATGACATCACACTTCACAAAGGTCTTCAGAGTCAGTTTCTTGCAATTATGCAACCATACTTGGACACAACACAAATCGATGCAAAAGAGTTTTCGTCAGAAGGTTTGAATTCCGCTAAATATGGACTTCGTATTTTGATGCAAGGAATTCACAGCAAAATATTTACATCCAAATTAGCTTTTCATTTACTTACCTCCTGTGTATTTCATCCAGTCATATCAGTTGCTATGAGTTCAACTCAATTTATTTTGAAGCCATCGAAATTTTTCGCTTCCACAATTCGCGATGACGAGGAAGAAGACGAAATGCAAAACAAAGAATTATTAAAGCAACAAACGAATGAACTCAAAAGACTGAACCATTTGGCCCATGTGAGCAAATCTGCAACTAAAAAGAGCGGACAAAGATTAAATGCAAGATTGAAAAAATCAATTAAAAAACACCAAAAAATACTCGGGAAAGATGATGAGAATGACTACGTATCAGAATCCCACACTTTAATTAGACTTATTTCAAACACTTACGAATTTTACGATAGAATATACAAACTTTGCATGGTCAGTTCAGGTGCAAGCCGCTTGACAACTGCCCATCGAGATTTAAAACTAAGATTGATAGCAAGATGTATTTATGTCCACAAAATGTTTTGTCAACAATATTACACTCTTTTGCTAAAGTGGATGCATCCACATATGCCGAGTTGTCCAAATGCGTTGCATTGTCTTATGGAGTCTATTCATGATCAAGTTCCTGTTGAATGGATTAAGCCATGTATTAAAGCAATTGCTGATCGTTTCGTGGTCGAGTCTCAGGGAGATGATAGAATGACGGTTGGATTGGGTGTTATTAAAAGCATTGCCGAAAGAAATACAAGGATTTTTGAACCGGAACATTTTGAAGACATGGAAAAAGATCAAAAAGACTTTACCAGAGAACTTGCGGGACCAGACTTGCTTTCTGACTTGTGTATGTATTCTAAATATAAAACAAAGTCAGTTGTCTCGGCTAGTAGAACTCTCTTGAATTTTTATAGAGAATATGATCCTGAATTACTTCCTATTAAAATGAGAGGTAGACAAGAAGCCGAACATGAAGAAGAGGATGAAATTGAGGATGAAGAGGAAGATATTGATGCTGAATCACAATCTGAGACTGAATCTGTTGATTTTTATGAGTATGATCCAGAAGTCGAGCAAGAAGATAATGTTGAGGCATCGTTTAAGGTAGGTGCTATCACCGCAGAAGAACAGGAAAATGCTAGAAAGAAGATTAAAGATAAAAATCCTCATTCACACACAAGGAAGAAGAAAGCAGAAGGTGCTAGTTTGTCAGAGTCACAGAAAAGGAAGCGTAAGAATACAATGATGATGCTTCATGGTGGCAAAATGAATGGAAAGAAAAAGAGAAAGTTTCAGTAAATTCTTATAGAAATCTGAAACAAATGATAAACATTTTAGTAGTTTATTTCGTTTGTTCGGTATTTTTGCTATTGGCTTTCGGAAGAATTGCTATTTCGAACATCAAAAAGTCAAACAAAAAACCTTTAATCAATGAAAGCTATAGAAAAACCACCAAAGTCGAGTAATAAATACATAAATTGTTTACTAAGCCATCTGCGAACCAGTTTTGACGATTGTTCTTTTTCTGCTCTGTAAATCTCTGGTCTTTGATATCTTTGAATTGAATTCCTTATGTTTCCAAACCATCCATTTGAATACACTTGGGACAGGATGCTGACCGATGTAGACTAGTAATGCGGCTACAACAGTAATAATTCTTACATATACACCTTTGGCACAAGCTGGTTCTTGCGAAAACAATGAAATAAGAAGTAAACAAATGGAAACTACAATATAAATAACAGCAGTAATCAAATAATACAATGCAGCAGATTTTAGAGCAATATCATCATTTTCCTTTGAGTCCAAAACCTGTACTGCAGGAAAATAGCAACAAAATCCCCAATATAATATTGATAATATATACAATATATACATTTCCGTGTAAAATGTCCTCTCCAATGGTATAAATGCCAAAACTAGCAGCGCGCATGATGAAAGAGCAATTAATATCCCCAAGATTGTCAAACCCACTCTTCTTTTGAATTTTCGACCTACGTCAAGTGTCAAAATATGCGCATAAGTGTAGTAAATAAAGAAATTGGCCCAAATAATCAATAGCACGTACAAATTCAAAGCCAAATGATAATCGAAATCATCTTTGACGCCTAAGAGTAACTGACTAGTTAAGGAAGCCAAGAATAGAATGACTTGCAATGCGATAAAAGTAGACCTTGTTTTGAACAATCTTCTTTCCTCTCTGTAAAAGTATTCAAAGATGCTAAAAACTTGCACTGTCAATGGCATTGTACTACACAACAAAAGCAAAGTATTGTCTGTTACATTACAAGCATACCAGTCATAATTTAAAATCAAGCCTTGAACTGAAGACATTTTTGTTTTATATCGAAAATCAAACTTTTATTGTCTGTTTGAAGCCACAGTGTAAGGCAAGAAGTCGCTGCGAAATTATCAATCAAATTCATGGCTTAAGTAGTGAGTATCATCAAAGGGCTCTCTAATACCTTTACTTGAACCAAAAATTCAATTAGTGGAATTGGCGAATCTATTACAACAGGATTCAACACAAATTTTTGGAATTTCTTTCGTGGTTGTTAATGAGACATTATTTGTAATAAACCAAATCAATTCATATAATAATTTAGAAACGTACCATTGTGATCGAAAGTTACAAAATTGCAATTGAAATGTATTTACCCTAGGTTTCATCAATTTTTACAAGAAATGTCCAAAGTAAAATCCAATCAAAATACCATTGGATTTCTGCCTTCATCTTTACTCAATGAGCTTAGCGCAGATGATAAATCGATTGCTTTATCAAGTAGTGAATCTGAAATAAATAATCGCAAACGAACATTGATCAGTTCTGACGATGAAGAAGACGTTTCCAAATCTAGAAAAATAGATAACTTATATGAGTCAGAAGAAGACTCTGTGATACAAAGACGAAAATCTTTACAAAGCGATCTACTTTATCAAAATGATGGACTTCGAAATCAAAATCAGAAAAAAGTTATTTTTAGTGATAGTGAGGATGAGCTAAACGAAGTCGGTGATATTTTATCGGATATGCCAATTGACATAACTGATTTCGTGCATTCAGCGGGATTGGATACTGTACAAAGTTTAACACCCGAAATGCCAGACGAAAGTAAAATTGAGCTGGAACTTGTCAAAATGTTCAATGTTTTGCCAGAGCAAGAATTGTGTGATTTAGCTAACATTTCTTCAGTTCAATTTAGTAAAATAAAGGAGACGAGGCCGTTTGATTCTTATGAGACGCTAGACAATAGTCTTAAAGAACTGAAAATGTCTAAAGCAATGCGATATTCTGAGCAAATGATTGTTTTACTTAACGACATGGATGATCTCTTGCGGAAAGTAGAATCGGTTAATTTAGAAACTAAACATGTTCCGAATATTGAATTCCCACTGGAAATTAAGACCTTTATAAAACCGTACCAAATTGAAGGCGCCTCTTGGATGTTTAATACTTATATCCAAGGTCTAGGTTGTATTTTAGGAGATGAAATGGGTCTCGGGAAATCTTTACAGACTATTTTGTTCCTTACTTTTTTGAAAGCTCACAAGGTTAAGCCAAATATTGTCATTGTGCCTTTAAGTACTTTGAAAAACTGGGAGCGAGAACTCACTAGATGGAACCCGGATTTAAGCTATGCAATCTATCATGGAGGAATTGATGAACGTGCTATGTTTGATTTGGAGGTTTTTAAACAAGTCGATATTGTTCTAACTACTTATAACATGGCTTGTGGTAAATCAGAAGATCGAAAATTTCTTCGGAAATTGAAACCCAAAGCTGTAATTCTCGACGAAGGCCATCAAGTTAAAAATTGCGCAACCCTAAAATATAAACAACTTTTAGAAATACCTTGTCATTCCAAAATACTGCTGACAGGGACACCAATCAATAACAATTTGAAAGAAATTATTTCTCTTTTGGCATTTATTGTGCCTTCAATTTTTGAGAATTATTTTCAATCACTTAATACCCTTTTACATTTACCAAACGAAAATGCGAGTGATTTAATTAAGAAAAGAGTTGATAGAGCATCATTACTTTTGAAACCGTTTCTATTAAGAAGATATAAAAAAGACTATATTATTGATTTACCAAAAAAGGAAATATTTAATACATTTCTTGATCTTAGCAAAAAACAAAGAGAACTTTATGATAATCACAATGTTGAATTTGATGACGTCAACTTTCAGGCTCAGACCCATGACTTGAGAAAAATTTGTCTTCATCCTTTAATGATTTTAAACCAATTTAAACCCAGAATTAATGAAATATGCAAGACTTCTTTGCAACTAGGAGAATATCGCAAATTCAAACTCGATCAATTGAAAGACCACTTTGGTAGCATGTCCGATTTTGAACTAGATCAAAAATTTCACAATCTAAGTGTATTTAAGCCTTATAGACTGCCATTGTCCCTGTATTTGAAAAATTCCTGCAAATTTACTTACCTAAAAGAGAATTTACCAAAGTGGATAGCGCAAGGCGATAAAATGCTAATATTTTCTCAATATTTGTCGGCCCTAGATCTGCTACAAATCTTATTAGACCATCTCGACATCGTATTAATTTTTAATTTAGGGATTTGTGATGTTAGATGGCAGCACTAGTCATGAAGTCCGACAAGATCTCATTGATTCGTTTAATCAGGATGACAAAATTAAGGTGTTTCTCCTATCTACCAGGGCTGGCAGCTTGGGCATTAATTTGACTGCCGCTAATGTTGTCATCATTTTTGATCTAGACATCAATCCAAATATCGACCAACAAGCTGAAGACCGAGCCTGGAGAATGGGACAGTTGCGAACGGTCCGAGTGTACAGATTAATTTGTAAAAATACAATAGAAGAAAATTTTATTTTGAAAAAGCGTGAACTTAAAAACGAAATGAGTAGGCAAGTAGAGGCCCATGTAGATAATAAACCTAATAATTAATTTTTTTAAAGATCAAAAAGTCTGAAACTAGCAATCCAGATGAACTTTATGGAATTTATTGAAAAAGGCGACTATTCTAGCGCAAAAACCATTTTACAATTTAATAATGAAAAAGAAAGGTCATTTATTCGCGAATTGTGGATCGCATTCTGCCATTTCGAGCTAGGAAATTATGAGGAGGCTTATCAAATATATAAGGAAATTTCATATTTGGATAGTTCAAAATATAATCAGTACATTCTTAAAGAAAATTTGAAATTATATGCCCTTATTTGCCAATTTTGGCTGCATAATTATTCCCAAATCAGACTTGAAATCGAGGAATTGCCAAAATCAGGACTCTTGAACCGATTCAAGCTACAATTTTATGAAAGAATTGGGGAAGATGTTCTTGTGGAAAAATATCATAATAGTTTACAAGAAACTCCTCTAGACAATTTGACTCTTGCAAGCATTCAGTATAAAAGAAATCATTATCATGAATCTTTAAAAATATTTAAAAAGATGCATGCAGACGATCCAAACATGGATATTCTGCATCTTTATGGTGCTATGTGCAACTACAAATTAGAATTTTATGATAGATGCATTTCCTTAACTGACTCTTACTTGAGTAAAAATCAGGAATCATTTATAGCATCAAACTTAAAAGCATGTTCATTTTATAGACTGTATAGAATCAAAGATGCTCAAATAGAAATTAAACCACTACTGAATGTTTATCCAAACGGATTTAACAAGGTTTTGGCTCACAATATGGCACTTTTTACAAATGATGATCAATGTTTGAAAATATGGAATGAATGTATACAAACCATTCCCGAAGCAGCCTGCAATATTGTTCTTCATCATTTGAAAAATGGTGAGATAAAGCATGCGAAAGAGGTTGCGGATAAAATTCACCCAGTCTATATCGAAGAGAGTGTTGTAAAAGCTGTCTGTTATGCTGAATATGGGCAAATGTTCAAAGATGAAAAGTTGATCCAGTCCGCAATCAACATGTTTGAGGGAATTGGATTGAGTGAAACTGAACAAAATACAATTTTAGGGCGGCAGTGTATGTCGAGCGCACTCTTTCTTCAAAAAAGTTACGAGGAAGCAGAGGTCTACTTGGATAGTATAAGTAACTATATGGTAAACAATGATGTATTTCATTTTAATATTGGTCAAATCAAAATGAGATCCTTAAAATTCGAAGAGGCTGCTAATCATTTTAATCAAATTAAGAACCTTGAAATTAAAGATTCGTGGTTGTATATATTTTGCCTCTGCAAATCTCGTAATTTGGTCTCATTTAGTTATTAATCTAAATCAAGCCGATCTTGTTTGGGAAATGTATTTAAAAATGGAAACTTCCAATATTTCTTTTAGCTTATTGGCCTTAATAGCCAATGAATCTTATAAATCTACGCAATATTTTTATTCTCTCAAGGCATTTGATATATTGTACAATGTAGATTCGCATCCAGATCATTGGAATGGTAAAATAGGATCA
>JADGIG010000281.1:0-10814 GCA_018985235.1 Sanchytrium tribonematis
GATCTTGTGGGTAAAGACAGTTTAATAGTTCCGTATCACGAGAAGCAGCCGCAGCAAGTGACTATGGAAAGGTCGTCAATATTGAAATAAATTCATTGAATAACTTTTCGAGAATAGAAAAGTAGATAAGCTTTTGTGTTAAGTACATCCTCAGTTGAGACACAATCGACCTTGTGGTCATCAAAATAAAACCAACGTTCGTTTGACTTTGCGTACATCGAATAATGACCTCTAAATAAATGACTATATACGAATCTAATTTTCCACGATGCATAACTACCGAAAATAGCTCATAGTATGAATTAGCATCTTTGCTATACTTGCTCATATTTAGGTCTAAAGGAAATATAATTTGGTTGTCAATTTTATGCCTATTGTTGGTGGGATTACCAGTGCTCACCACCTCAAAACGTTTCAATTGGATGGCCAAGATATTTGGCAAAACCCCAAAATTCAGTCTTCGCTTTGCATCTTTATTTCCACCACAGTTGGAACAAGTAAATTGATGTAGTACTTCTTCTCCAAAAAAATGATCTAAGCACATTAACAAATTATATCTAGAAGTGCTCATTCTAATATCAAGACTTATGTCTAAGACAGGGTCGGATCTTAAGCTTTTGCTATTGCAAGCCGTACAACGCACTACAGACTCTAAGGTCGCACCAAAAGCATAGTGTACGATACATCTGCATCTTGCGCTTTTGGAATTAGGAGACAATGCATCATGCAAGGCATTCAGTAAATGCATAAAATACTCATGACTGTCTTGCTGAGAATGTCCTGCAAGATCTTTGAATAGGATCCAAGAATGGTACAAAAGATTTGTAGGACAGAGCGGGCTGAGAGCATGTGGATTCAAGTTTTCTTTAAACAGCTCATCTAGATCGCAGGCAATACAGTAATCGTTTAAATGCGCAAGCTCTCCACCTTCTTCATTAGAGTAATCGAGTGAATGAAATTCGTGATTTCCTTTTAAAAAATAGTCTTGTATAATTGGGTTGTATATCAAAGTCTGTACAATCACGTTCAGATAACAGGTATTACCAAGATTTAAAATCCCTCTCATTCCTGTACACGCAGCTGGCTTGGAGTATTTGTCAATCAGAATTTTTTCATTTTCTACGTAACCTCTTGGGATAATAAACCTTATTTCTGCGTTTTCAGGCAATTCATTTTTCAGCAAAAGAGTTTCGTAATATCTAAGCAAATAATATACTTCGTCATCATAAATATAGTCCTTGCAAATTGAGCAATACAACTCCATGTGATCAATCGAGATGTAAATATTGGTTCCGTTCAACGCTGTTGCCATTTGGATGCAGCGTATACAAAAGTAATTTGGTTCAGCTAGATTAATATGAATTTTTGTAAATGACTTGCAATTTGGACATCGTGCGGGTTTCACTGCTTTGGAATTTTTGATTGTATTTTGATAAACTAGCTTTATATGTTCAGCGTAGTACAATGCTGCATTGACTTCATGCCAGCTAGAATTTTTAAGATATTCTAAATGCTCGCAGGCCGATCTTTTAAAGGGTCTAGTCAGATACGTAGAAGACATCTGTCAAAAATAGGTTTCAAGTATATTTTATCTGAAAAATATCATAATACAATTAAAAATAATGCTCGAATTGTTTAGATCGCTTCAATCATATACATTCTAATTTTAAACCAGATAATTTTTACTAAATTGGCAATTTTTTTTGATACAAGTTTTGGTGCATGATTGTCGATTTACTTCAAAAATTTGGAGAAACCTTGAATAGTGATTTGGAAATTGAAAACATTCAAAAAATAAAATCATATCAAGAGCAATGCAATGATCTGTTAACAGACCTCCAAGAGCTTAAAATTGATTTTCAAGTTAGTAGCGCCGACCATTATAGCAATCAGATCGAACAATTCAATGTTAAAAACAAGATGCTCCTGGACAGTATTACTCAATACGAAAAGTTTATTGGTGATTTGAAAAATCCCATTGCTCAATTAAAAAACCATATACAAAATTGTCAGAATCAAATAGATAAATTAAAAGGCGAAATTGCAGATGATCCGGAATGTTTTGATTTGGACATAAAATTGTTCAAAGAATTGGGAGTCTTTTCTGAAGATGACTCGATATTGGTACAGCAAGATCACCTTAAAATGTTTAAAAAGTTGTCACCTGAAGAAAATCCATGGGAATATTTATATGAGCAATAAATTATGTTTTGCAATTGAACGATTCTTCATTCAAATTTAAGGTAATAAATAAAAGGAGTTATCTGAAACAAATTTTTTATGCCCGAATCTGTACCATTAGAACTACCAAATGATATGTCTGCACAACAGAAAAAACAAGCACAACAGCAGCAGCAAATGCAGCAGCAAATCCAAGATATTCTCAGTAGAGTCTTAACTAGAGAAGCCGCCGAGCGATTAAATAATGTCAAATTAGTAAAACCTGAAAAAGCTCAGATGATAGAACAATACATAGCACAAATGGCATCTAAAAGACCAACTATGTTGGGTGAACAAGATATACTAAACTTGCTTGACCAACCTGAATTTAAAGAAACCACCAGAGTTATTATACAACGCAAGGAGGATTCTGACGATGAATGGGCCGCTTTAGAGGGTGATGAATATTGATTTACTAATAAAAATTTCTTTTAAAATTTGCCTGATATCAATTCGAAACTCCAAATATGGATGAGACCAGGGATAGCTTGCTAAAAATTGTTGAAAAAACGCCAATAAACGATAAATTGTTATCGCGGCCTCCTTTTAGATATCTTTATGATGTCATCACGGAAATTAATACAAAGTATACCATATTGACACTTCCAACTATAGATATTGAAAACATATCCAAAGAACAAAAGGTTTTGTTTCTTGAGAGTGTAATTGAACAACTTGGATCAATCGCCAAACCCTCGAAAATTGTAGCTGGATTGGAGGTAGAAGAGACTTGGGAGATGTTACGATTATTATCAAACAAAGCAGAGTCAAAAAAATTGGCAGCAGAAACGACTAAAAAATTGGAATTAAAGAAATCACAGGAGCCAAAGATTAAAACCACGTTGGATGGCTCAAGGTCCAAGTCTAAAGATCCGGACTTGAAGAGGTCTAATTCAAAAGAAAATTCAAAAGTGAAAGATAGTACTTCGCCCTATACCAAGCCCCCTAAAAAAAGCGGAGATATTGATAATTCTGCCTCTCCTAAGTCACGTAGAAAAAATTCTGACTCAGAAAAGGCTGGCAATCAAAAAATTATCGAAAAGGGCAATTCGCCAAAATCTCCTAGGAAGAATTCCTCCAAAGAAATTGCGAGCATTGAAAATTCTAAGCAAAAAAAATCGGTATCCAAAGATTCAGATGACAACACTATCCAACAAGCAAAAATATCAAAGAAGAAAGTTGGAGATGTCATCAATAGTGACGATAAGTTGTTTCCCGTGATTTCGAAAGAAAAGCCCAATGATTTTTTTCCTTCTGATTTATTGCCCAAAAAAAATTCTTTCGATAATTTGCAAGGCAAAAATTTTGCTTTTATAGATACAAATTCGTAACTTATTTTTAACATAGAACGAACCCTGTTCTTGTGATGAATGAGGAGCTACCACTCGAAAGCGACCAGCGCGGCAATTTTTTTGCTATGATGGCTGTAGATCAAAATGTTTTAAATGCTGATTCTCAGGTCAAGGACATAAAAGCCAAATCGAAATTACTCAAATCAATAGACACTGCAAAAAACGATACTTCAGAGGGACAGCTAGTCTCAAAAAATCTTTCTGGTGAACTCTCATTACATGTTCAAAATATAACAAAGCATATTTATCCGCTAAGTCACACAATGGAATATCTTCCTGAAGATGTTGAATCCATGAATAGAGAAAGTACATCTTGGGATCCATTAGTTGAAAAATATCGCTCCGATTATGAAAAAGAATGCAAAGAAACTCGTAAGCTGATTACGGACACGACTAGAGAAAAAAACGAGTTGAATCTTAGAATATCTAAACTTCGGGATCAAATTAAGGCTATGCACTACAATTTAAACCATATGGAGGATTCAGAGTTAAAAGTTTTTAAATCCATATCAGAATCATATTAAATTTATTTAAAATACATTTGAAAATCTCTCCAGACCGTCAGTCAATTTTGCACAAGAGAGTGCAGCGGATAAGGGATATTCCGATAAAGACAACTTGTAATCAGAAATATCAATACCCTCAACTAAATACTCGTCCTCTCCATGGGGAATTGCTCCTACTATAAAGCAAATGTTCATCTCCTCATCCTCTCGCATCTCGTTTTCTTTTACATTTTGTAAAAATTTTTCCACATGTAGCTGTGTGCCTTTGTCAGAGAGTACAACGTATCTAGTATTTGCCGGTAAATGCTTTCCAATGGGATTTTTCACTATTTTGATCAATGTTTCTCCTTGAGTGCTCTTAATCGTCATTTTTTGCAAAAGTTGACAAAATAATCCGCAAAACCGTTTAAAAGTGCGCGGAAGTCGAGTTTTTTCGCTCAATTCAATCAACTGATGATCTTGAGAACTAATGTATACCCTCAATAAATTGCTTTGATTCAACGGGCTGTCCAATAATTGAAGTAAAGACTGATGTAGTATGTCCGGCCTACAACTTGCTTTCATTTGAGCAGATTGATGATCGTCCCAGTTTAGTAGCTCCACTTTGCTATATTTTAGTTTAGATTTCACCTTAAGCTCCAAATGCGCTGAATGCAGCAGTACGTAAAACATATAATTGTTTAAGTTTCGTCCTTTTTTAGGAGGTATCAATAAGACATCATATCCTAAGATTTGTCGATAGAGCAGCACAAGACCAGAAAAACTGCGAATAGCGCTATATTTATTCTTCTCCTAACGGCTGATAGATGATACCTATTCGAGAAACTGCATCTTGTCGCTCGGCAACCCGATTCGGATTCTCTTCTTCTTGATTTTCTAATTTTGTTCGCCTTGCGTGCGAACTTTCAAGTTTTGCACCTGTATAAAACAATTTTCGCCACTTTGCGATTGTTTGAGTTGAAATTTTGATGTGATCAGAAATTGACTTTGCGTTCTGTCCAGCCAACAGGAGGCCGATTACAAATGCTCTTTGAGCTTCTTCGCTATCAAAAAGATCACAAAGTTTCACTCTTGGATCCATATTCTTACAAGGAGCAATGCAAAGAATTAACAATTTTTTCAATAGAAACATTTATTCAATCCAGACCAAGATCCAGCGTCAAATAATGACTGCCAAGCAATTTAATCTTCGAATCCCAGTTATGTATTATGTTTCCAGTCCTCACCCCAAAACTTCATTGCGGTTTTTGCGATATTCAGAGCTTGAAAATTTGTCAAAAAACAAGAAGCTGTATTGCGATGAACTGGTTGATTTGTATCAATTTCATCACAACTTTTGGGCTTTTCATTTAGACTTTATTGAAAAAGTAAAAGTTCCTGATAATAGCATGATTTCAAGAGATCACTACATGATAAGTTCAGCAACCCACTTGCATCAATATTATAAAGATTTTTGGTCCAGAACTGTTAGACTAATGTTTCTGAGAATAAAGGCATTATTTTGAAATACAAGGTGAATTTAATTTAATCTTCGTTTCTTATTGTTGTGTTGAGGCTGGGAGAAGCCGGCATTTTGAGCAAAATCTACTTTGATTCTTCTCTCGTCGACAATTATGTTATTCATTTTTATGTAAGCTTGTTCACAAGATTCTTTGCTGGTGAATTCTATGAAACAAAAACCTTTCGAATTTCCTTGTCGGTCTCGGACTATTTTGCATTGAATTAACTCACCAAATCTTCCAAATAGTAACCTTAGATCATCTTCAGTGGTCGCAGGATTCAATTTACATACAAATAAATTGTGTTCTGGAGGTGTGATAGACGCGTACGGCAAATCTCCCAACATTTCCAGAGTTTTTGCCGATTTGAAGGCATCAACGTTCTTTTGTTCCTCTTCACTTAATATCTCAACATCATCATATGAAAATTGAATTGTATTTAGAACCATCGCCGGTATTTCTGGACTATTTGGATACTGTATATCATCATCTGATTCAAAAGGATCATCCAGAATAGTGGTGTGAATTATAAATATATCTGTCATCGGCTTTCCATCTTTTACAGGTAATTTTGATATTTTTTCGACAATTTCCATTCCTTCTGCAACCAATCCGATTGGAACATGAATTCCGTCAAATTCTCCAGGATTTTTCACTGATATAAAAAATTGAGAGGTTACATATGCCCTGTTGTATTTCGTATTCGGGGAACATAATGAAAGAGTTCCAATTTGGTGCTTTACTCTGGGTAACTTTACCTGCAAATATTTTTTTTCAGATTTTTTTATATTATAATCAAAACAAGCTCCTCCATTTCCGCTATTTGTTGGGTCTCCACTTTGAATAAAATTAGGTTGAATGTTGTAAAATAAATTATAGTGAAAGCTCTTCGATTTGCATAGGTTGAGAAAGTTTTTTCCTGCTTTCATTTTATCGAAATCCTTTGAGAGATACAAATCGACAACGAAGTTGCCAATAGAGGTTTCGAATAAAACGCTCATTGATTGAAGGAGACAAATTTATTTTCTTTTCTTCGACTCCACTTTTTCGGCTGAAATTTTCCAATCGGACTTTGGGATTTTTTGAATGTATGTAATATGCTGCTGGATATTTAGAAAATAGAGGACGATTCCAATAGCAACACTTGCTGCTGCAACTGTATAATACCCATCAGTTATGATTTCACATTTCCCACCAGACTTGGAACAATTTAGCGCATCTTCCGGTTTAACGCAATGACCAGTTGATAAGCCTGATTGATCAAAACATTGCTTATCTGAGAGTAGATCCACCAATTCTAAAATAAAAAACTTCGGCCAAGTTCCTCCTAGATTCGAAAATGTGTTAAGTAAAGTGGTGTATGTACCGCCAATTCTAGGATCTGCGACTTGTGAAATAAATGCACTTATGGAAATAAATTGAGAGTTGCTGAAAAAAGAAGAGGCTATTGTACATATAATAACTAAAATGAAAGTTGAGATATGCAGACTATCTCCTACTGGAATGAAATATACAAACAAAGGTATAGCAAAAGCCATGAATAATCTCCCAATGTAAGAAATGCGCCACTACATTAGAGTAAATTACAGGTTTAAGAGGTTCTTTTCCAGATGACCACTTGGCAACTACCACACCTAGAACGAGTTGTACGGGAAAGTCGATAAATACTGCGAGAGCCAAGTCTTCCTGCTTGAACCCTTTGTCCATCAACTTGAGCGCTGTAATAGTATCTTGACAAATGAACGCAATTTTGTTTATAAGTAAAAATATAATAAATTTTTTCACATGCTCTAACTTGACGATATTAATCATTTCCTTATAAATGTCCTTAATTGACATTTCCTCTTCTACTTTAGGTTCTTGTACAAACATCAAAGCGAAGCTGGATAATAGGTATAAAATTGAACAGCCATAAATATAGCTTCCCAAAGTAAGAACAGGACCCGTTGGAATCTGATCCGCTGAGAATATATAATAATATATAAAACCTTTACAAAATTCGTAGCTATTAAGTGCCATAAATATAGTAAATGATGTAAAGTAGCCAATGTTGATGCCAATCGTTTGACAAGTTGATGCGTAACTTTTGTTTTCTAGAATCGTAAGCGCCAGCGCATCAACTGCTATATCTTGGGTGGCAGCTAGAAAGATAACTGTAATCCAAAATCCTGTGAATTTGTACAAATTGAAATTCTCGTGGCCTCCAGAAATTAAATTATCAATGTCAAAACTTATATAATACAATAAGATACCCATAATTAGTTGTATGGGAACAATCCAGGATGTTCTTCTCTTACCTTTGATATAGTAGGCGTCGACAAATGGGCTCCAAAATAACTTTAATGAATACGGATAAGAACTCAAAGAAAATATGGCGAGATCTCCGTAAGAAAGGAATTTCTTCAGCAAGATATTAATTGTTCCGAAAACCAATCCAATTGGAATACCTTGGCATGCATATAGCAAAATCAAGAGAGTAATTGCAAATTCTTGTTTCATGTCAAATATTTATTAAATTGATGTTTAATTCTAGCCAAGTGCAATTGCGTCCGTGATCATGATCAAGACTTATTCACAAGCCAATTTACTTTCAAAGCTGGTTAGAGCAATACCAAAGGCTTGAACAATGGTGACCGGATACCTGCAATCCAAGGTAAATCGGTCAGTAGATATTCTTCCAAATTGAAGCATAATGTAGTCTAGATCTTGATCCGGAGTGATCTGAAAGTTTTTTACAGACGCCACTGTAACTCTACCATTAAAATTTAGAACGTAAGAATTTGTTTCTTCATTCCAAAGCGGAGTTTTATTTTGCAAGACTACCACATCCTTTGATCCACTTTTGTAGGCATCGTGTAAAGTCGATTCGATATTCAGCCTTTCTCCAGATCTTTTAAGGCTTGGTAAAATTATAGTCATGCATCTTGGGCCCTTGAATCCTAATATGTTTGGCCTGTAAAGTACACAAGCAATTTCTACCCCATTATCATCTTCCACAGTAAAAACAGTTCCTAAAAAATTACAGGAAACCTTTCCCAAAAATTTATCGGCTTTTGAATCAGAATAAATTTCGTATGTTTGAGAACCAAATTTTTTCTTTGCAAAAAGCAAATACAATTCCTCGGTTCTTTCCAAAAATAAATTATAAGACGGCAAGCTGCCCTCTTTATTTCTTATAACTTTCATTAATATATGCTCGCGAAGTGGGATTGGGACTTTGCAAAACAAATCATCATTTGCGTATCTAGGAATGAATGGATCGAATGTAATATTCTCATCGCTTTCAGAGTCTAATAATTCTTGAGTAGGAACATTCTGTAAATCTGTGGCTGGAGACTCTATCGGTGATATTTGCGCTTGCAGATTTTCGTCATCAGAAAGATCCATAAATTTAGTTGTTTTATAGAATCTCCTGTTGACCAATGTTTGAAATTTAATATTATTTATTAGGCAGCTTTACTTTCAGCAGGAGCCATCTGTGAAAACACATTGCTGATTTTCAAATACGTGGGAAGAATAGCAGGATATTTTTCAAAAAATTTGACGAATTGTGCATGGAGCACAGAAAATGACTGTCTAGTTAAAGACGAATTTTGGTACTTTCTTCTAATGAAAATGACATATCCCACAAAAAAGAAAAAAGAAATTTTAAACATCAAAAATTGTATGAATAACTGAAATCCTATTCCAATAATTTCCCATAATCTAAATAAGTTGAAGTTACGAGACATATCGAAGTACCGTGTCCTGATTTTTAACCATGTTATCTAAAGGCGCCTTGATTTGCGTCATATGAGGATAGACTTGCCCGATAATAGTTCCACTCACATAAGTGCAAGAATGAAGCAACGAATAGGCAGATAGTGGAATTAGTACCGGCCAAAATGGCTCGTATATGAAGCATGTGATACAAAGTAGCAGATAATCTAGATTAACAGCTTGTAAAGGTGGGTAAAGCAATGTGATGCCGTAACTAACGCAACTTAGAAACAGGGCTTGGTAGTATGAATTCCATCCAAAGATCAAGTACCCGATTGAAAATATGACTGTTCCGATGTGCCCAATAAACCATGCGAAATTCGTAGTTTTCATGATGTCAAATAGAGTTGTCATTTTTGTTTCAAGGGAATTCTTGTTTATTAAAAGGAGTCACTGAAGTAAATGGTGCGCATATTGCCTTTTTCTAAACTAGTAGGTCCCAGTAAACTGAAGGAAAAGGATAGATTAACAAAGTTCGGATTGATCTCACAATATTCAGCTGGGTATTATAATTACCTTCCACTAGGGCAGATGTTGATTGAAAATATTTCAAAACTCATTCATCGCGAACTGCGAAAGGTTGGTGGAATGGAGGTTATCCTGCCTGCTGTATCAAAACTTGATAAATGGCGTCAATCAAATCGAGAAGTATTATTCAACAAAGAGTTTTTATCGATTAATGATGAGTACATATTGGCACCAACCTCCGAAGAAGATATTGCGAGCTTGCTTAATTATAATTTGTCGCCTGTTGATCTACCGCTATATTATTATCAAATGCAATGGAAATTCCGCAATGAAAAACGTCCAAGGAAGGAACTTTTAAGAACTAGACAGTTTTTAATGAACGATCTTTACTCATTTGATAAGTGCATAGAGGATGCCAAAATATCGTATAAAATTATCGGAAAAGCATATCATAATATTTTTCGCTCTTTAGAAATTGATTACCATATTTCTCAAGCTAATCCAGACGACATGAAAGGACTATTGAGTCATGAATATCTCATTTCCAATGAACTTGGGGAATCGGAATTCGTATCGAAAGGCGCTGAAAAAGTCAATGCAATCGAGATTGCTCACACCTTTTTGTTGGGAGACCATTTTACCAAGATTTTTTCATCAAAAGTATTGGGTAAAGATATGATCATGGGGTGCTACGGTATAGGTGTGTCAAGACTTGCTTCTGTTCTAGGTTTGAATTCTCGTTTTTTTCCAAAATCAGTTAGCCCTCTCGATTATGTTATCATTGATTTGGTAAACGGCATACCAGATTGCTTGAGTATAATTAAAAAATCCTTTAACATGGACAAAGATTTTACTATCGGACTCATACAAGGCACAAAACAGATTCAAAAGAGCATTGAGCTGGTTCAAGCATGCGGAATCAAGGACGTGCTCGTCGTTGGGAAAAGATTCAAATCTTTCGGTGAAATTGAGCACATTTCTGGAGACAAACGAATGATGGTATGTTGTAA
>JADGIG010000282.1:0-10808 GCA_018985235.1 Sanchytrium tribonematis
CTCAAAATTAGATCATTATTATTGGAATGTGGCATCTGTGAGAGGGGTTGTAGATCCAACATTTGCACCTAAAATGTTTATTCCATTTGATCAATTGATTACCAAGGGACGTGTGGTGCATACCATTGCGACTCAGGTGAGTGAGAAGCAAGTTGTGTGTCAAAATGGGGAAAAGATTAATTTTGATATTTTGGTGATTGCGACTGGCATATGAAACGCCTCCTTTTCAGTAAAGAAACTTTGATTTCATCGGTAACACCAACATTCTTTATTTTGAAGAAAAAAGCAACAAAAAAGAACCATAAACGACCTGCCAAGCGTATTTTGCAACTTTCCAATTTTTTTAAAAATTTCAATTCACAACTATTTTGGATAACAAAAAAATGTCCCGATCAGCGTGATTTACTTTGTACTTTTTGTGATCAGTCACAGGACCTGATGTTATCTGATGACCAATCAGATCTTGAGACAGGAGCCACCAATCGTACAACAGACTTGGTAAATCTATTAAATTCAAAAATTTCCCCTTGGACTATGGAATCACTACCAAGAATTGACACATCAACGAAAAAGGCATTAGAAGCCTATAAAAAAGGAATTATTGGAGTGAATATGGCACATTTCTTTGTCTTGAATGTTCCAATTTACGGAAAAGATGAAGATGGATACGTTGACACTTTACCATTGAAGAGAATTTGCGCTAAAATTGCAAAAATCAAGGACCGACAAATTCCTAGAATAGAATTCATCTACAATAATTCAATATTAGAGGTTATTTTACCAAAACGTAATGAAGATGCAGTTAAAACAGCATTTGCTGCACTTAAATATAACCCAGAATTTTCTGAGTACTCCCAAATTGAAATTCTTAGCCGATCTGACTGGATTTCCCATTTTAAATCTACTGAAATTTCCGAATTAAAGAAGGAGTGTAGAAGAATTGGGAATTCAGTTGCCAAACTAGCATATCTAATTAAACAATCAGATAAAGACACAAAATACAAAAATGATGTTTCGGATAAACTTTTAAAATTGGCAAAACAATTAGATAAGAACTTTGAACCAGATCAATTTCTTGTGCTGGTCAAAAAACACATCAAAGTGGTTAATTCAAAAAATTTGAATTTGGACCTCAATTTTTCTAAGAATTCAGGTGAAAGAGCGGCTATTAATCCACTTTTACAATCCCTGTTTCACCCCTCAAATGATGCAACCATGGACAATGATCATAATTCAGATCAAAATTCACTAAACGATGACTCCCCCGTAACCCCAATCTCCCAAACTGCACAAGATTTGCTATCCCAAAAGCAAGTTCGATCCACAAGAAATGAAATTGATACATTGAATATGGGTCAATTTCAACTCACCATCAATGGCAATAGTCAAATTCAACATTTAGATAGACAAATCTCAATCCGGAATTTGCTAGATTTGCATCAATGCGAACATTATTTATTTAATCTGGAATGCGGATTTGATCTGAATACAATAGTCACACCAGGGGCATCAATTATATTATTCAACAATAATGTTGATGTTCGTTCTATAGGCTGTAACATCTTTGGTAAAAAGACCACAATTCTTGCACCGCGAGAATTTTCCTTCCATCAGCTACTTCCACTAAATCTTCATTCTAATTTTGAATCCACTCACATTATTAAAATTAATCACATTCAAATTCATCATGATTTTATCCAAACTACAGCAATTGATCACATAGAAATTACGTTATTAAATTTTTCTAATTATTTATCATCTTTTTCTTATGACAATTCACAATCAGGCATAAATATCATATTCAAATATTTTCAATTACCCAGCAAATGTATGTACACCCAATCAGCAGATTGGTTCTCATTTATTGCGGAATTAAGTTCAAAATTTAAACTTGATTTGGGATCTCTAAATATCTATCAAAATGGCATTCTTCAACTTAATAATTTTAAAATACAAAACGATGATCAAATTTTTGTCACTGGCAAGCAACTAGGAGGTTCAAAATACAACCTCCGAACTCGCAAATCCACCTTCTACAATTCCAAAATTCAGATTGACCTGTCCACTATAAAGCAAAATGTTCATACTTCTATTCAGCTTGACGTATCACGTATTGGATACTACAATATTGATGGTCTCCGTTCCAAATACTCAACCATTTGTCCAATTATGGAAAATAACAATATTGATTTATTGTTTCTCAGTGAGACCAAACTAGGCAAACATAATTCTATTGGTCAACCAATTGTCTTCCATACTGACACTGTCAATAATCAGTATGGTATGGCATTGGCCTTACATCCCAAGTATATACATAGAAATATTTCAATTCAGTCATCCTCTTCTTATCATATTAATATTGATATAGATGAATTGAACATCTTGGCAATTTATATTCCACATAAAATCAAAGACAAGTTTAAATTTTATCAAGAACATTTTGTCAAATATATAAATGAAAACACCTATTTGATTGGTGATTTTAATGTCGCCTTAAAAAACGATTCGCTACCAATCACAAATTTGTTTAAAAGTGACTTGTTCCGCAAACAATTAATTTATCATGACATCCCCGATACGATGTTCACCTTTTATAGGGAAACAAGAAATGGAATTGAAACAACCCAACCTGATCATCTTATAATCCCATTAGATCCAAAAAGAAAGGTTGTGAATTCAGGCACAATTTTATTCCCGATTTCATATCACTGTCTACTTTATTTTGATATTTCAGTGACCCAAATCCCATTACTTCCAAAAAATCCAAAAATTAGATCTTACAAATTGTCTGAAGAACAGATTAATTTCGAATTCCAACACAATTTGGATTTAGAACTTATCAAATCAAGAACAACTTTTCTTAGCCTGGTCGATAAACCACAAGATTTCCTCAACTCATTATCTGTAGATAAAAAACTAGAAATTGCAAATGAATCCTATTTAATTCTGCAAAATATCTGTGTAAAATCCGCAAAAATGGCTGCCGGAATGACTCAAGCCATTCCGACTGAATTGAATAATGATTTATTTAATTTGGGTCAAGAATTGCTCACAAACTACAATTCAACCACAAAATTGAAAGTCAAAAGATATCAAAAATCTTTTTTAGAACTAAATAAAGAGCGTCATAATAGACTGGATGACTCGGAATTTATTAAGCAACTTAAATATCGAAGAAGAAGAAAATTTAACAAAGACACAATGATGGACTATCGCAAATTGGACCAATATATTGATTTGTTGAAATTCAAATGGAATACAGGAGAATCTGTCGATTTAAATTGTAATTTTCCTTGCTCCACTGATTCCTTCCGATTTTCCACCGATGACCTCAACAACGCCTTGAAATCACTTCCCAAAGGCAAATCTAGTGGACCTGACAACATAGATTCAGAGATGTTGCGGAATGCCTCGAACTCATTTAAAGAAATGCTTTTAAAATTTTTTAATTTATGTCTTGTAATGGGTATAACACCCGATCTATTGAAATGTAGTGATTTGATTGGATTATACAAAAAGGGAGACGGTACAGATTTTGTCAACCATTACAGATACATTGGTATCTCTTCACAAGTTAAAAAACTGTTCTGTAAAATGATTTCCAACGAAATTTATAACATTTTTATGCCTTCCCATCGTCAATATGGCTATCAGCCAAATTTAAGTGTTAGTGACTGTGTTTTTGATGTTAATGCTGAGATTGAGAGATTGGAAAATGCAAACATAAAGTTCAAAGTCCATCAGTTAGATGTAAAAAGTGCTTTCGATAAATTGGATAGAACATCTATTTATAACTTCCTCACGTCCGCCAATTGCTCCATCATGTTTAAGCAGATCATTTGGGAGCTTTGTAGATCTCAAAACATAAGGCTCCGACTGGGCCAATTTACTTCAAAATATGTTTCAACCAATCAAGGTGTCACTCAGGGTGATGTCTTGAGTCCTAAATTGTTCTCTATAATGCTTGATTTGTGTTTTGTAGACTGGGATGAAAGTCGAGGCAAAATATTTATATTCGCTGACGATCTATTATTTATTGAAATTTTAAGTGATCATTCTGTGTCTGCAAATGTTATTGATGAGTTTAATCAAAGATTGTCAACCATTGGCTTAGAATTGTCAATGGAAAAATGTGAGACACTTGGTGAAAATTACTCTAAATACTTGGGATATCAAATCTGTAATCGTGGGATTGACATGAATCAACAAATTAAAATTAACTTGAAGAATGCCCACCATAAGGTGCGAGAATTGGGTAAACTAGGCGTCTTCAAAAATACGGTTTCAGTTTCCAAACTAATGCGGTGTTTAGGAAGTTCAGTTCTTCCTACACTGGAATTTGGTCTTCAGATTTGGAATCCAGATCCAAAGGATTGCAAGAAAATTGACAAGTTTCTAAAAGACACAATTAGAAATTACTCAGGTGCTGGTCGAATGACTGCATTGCCAGACTTGTACGAAATTTACAATTTCACAGAGTACTTTTATCGTTGGCAGAGTCGGCATATTTCTTGGAATAATCACTTATCACATAGAAATGGCACATTAGATATAGTATATAATGAAAAAATTTCCTACTCATTTAAACCACATAAAAAATTGAAAGATTTAAATCAGAACTATCCCGGATTAACGCGATTATTAAATCGCCAAGTGCCTCTAAAACCAATAAGATGTCCAATTTGCAAATTAGAGCACAAAGTTGCAAATGGGTCCGTTTTGTGCTTCAAAAACTTTATTCAATCCTTAAATTCCTTATGCGAAACACCTCAGTGTCATCAATTAACTAGATTAGACATTGATATGTATTTATTAAATAACCAATCAGAATTGGTATCTAACATTCCGAATAGAGTCACTCACATCTACACTGATGGTAGTTTGGTGAATAGTTCTGCTACGTGTGCATATTTAATTATTCAGAATGGAGGTTGTAAAATAAAATCTGCCAATATCAGTCATTTGAATGTAAAAAGCAGCACTCGTGCTGAAATAATTGGTGTAATTTACGCAATGAATGATTCAGAATTAAATTTACAAAATGAAATTATTGTCCACAGTGACAGTAAAAGTGCTATTGCTAGCATTGAGAATTTTCAAAATGGTAAAAATTATGCAAAAATACAGTGTGGTGATTTACTCGTTCAAAGTAAATTGATGCATAAATCAGTTCAAATGAAATGGGTAAAGGCTCACTCTGGTGTAGTTGGTAATGAAATATGTGACAAATTGTGCTGCTTAGATAGTGAAATTGATGCATCCTTGGAAATGATGATATCTGAGAATAGTAGAATCGCAATGGATTCATTTGCAAATATTGCGCGAATTAATGGACATTTCCTTCATAAATTGAATGAAACAATCAGATGGTCTGATGCAAAGCAAGCACTCATTAGAAATAATATTAATTCTTTATTAAAAGAGTATTTCAACGAATAAATAACCAGCAGTCTTTGACTGCTGCATTCAGTAAAAAAAAAAAAATATAAATGGGAATATAGATAGCCATCAGGTGAAATTAATTTGGATTATGTGAGTTAAACAATATTCGATATCATTGCCAAGTTTAAATTTTAATGCAAATCAAGTATATTTCAATATTTCCCACAATTCATTTGTCGGATCTTTCCCACAAGATATTCAATTTGATTATTATTGGTAGTAAAATGCCAATTCATAAATACAAATCAAATATTGAGCATCTAATGACTGAATAGCTATTCTATTTATTAAATCATGGTTGTTTTGCACTACTTACTTCAATAAATAGTAATTTGCCATTATTTATCAAATTGTTGATTGTGTTTTTGCAATTCTGTGATGAATCAATGATATTTTTAAATCTCTTTGGATCTAATTCTATATTTAATCCATTAAAAATCACTTTAATCACACTACATGCACCATGTTGATGTAATATTTTAAACAATTGAGTAGCTTGATTTGTTGTCAACCCCATTTGAATGATTTTATGAATAAGTGGTTGAATTTGATTAATATTCGACTTGTTGACTTTGAAATTCTTGGGTACCTCGTTCAATGGGTGATGATCAATCAGATCAATCATTTCTGGATTATAAATATTAGTCAAAGCGATAGTCATTTCTTTAGATAGCGGAGTGACACCCAATAAACCATATATAAATTGAGTTGCCTCAATGAATTTGACTTGATCATCTGTTAATCCTATCCAATGAATAGATTGGAGATATAAAAACAAAACATCACTGTAATTAGATTTAGTAGTTAGACTTTTAATCAAATCACAATTCCCATTCTGACATGCGGATGCAGCTTCTTCAATAATCTGTTGTTGTTCCATTGGGGAAAATGAACATTCACTTTGAGTAGAATCAACCGGATGCGTAGGATCTACTTTTCGATTTTGAACTACACGACGCTCGTTACCGATTGTTTTTATGACGAACGGCATCACACAGAGTCCTGCAATAGCGATTAATGATGCCTTCATAAAGGGGATATTCTTTCGATTTCTTTTGATAGCAGAAGGAGTGTCACATGGTTGTACAATGGTTTCACTTTCAAAATCAATTTACTTTTTATTTATTCTTATTTATCAGCGAAAACGACCTTTGTTGCCTAGTCGTTGTTCTTTCTTTTCTGCTATACTTTTCTTCCACTTGACATAACGCAATACAATTGAATAAGCTTCACTCCATTTTGGTTGTTTCTCAAAAATACCTTGAGTAAATGCTTGTTCTAATTCATATTCCATTTCTTGTAATTCATACAACATCTTCCCTTTTAATAATGTTTTATAATCTTTTACAATCTTATGGTGAATGAATGATTTTGATGGTCCGTTTTCATCAAATGGAGACTTTAGCAAGTCTTTTAGCAATGTTGATGATAAATGAAACTGAATTTTGCCTTTTAGAATCAATTTTTCAATGACAGTGTCGCATGCTGTTATTCTCAAATCACCAAACACAAAGCTGGCACTTCTAGGGGAAATAAAAATAGTTTTTGCACTAAAAAGGACCCACATTGTTTTGTACGCACCATTATAATACAATGCATTGAATATTTTTAAACTGACAGTTGAGTCAGGTAATCCCACTTCAATCATCTTGTTAATCAATGGCATAATTGGACTGATATCGGATTGATCTACACGATAGTCAACAGGGACTCTGCTATATGTAAAAGGGTGTTTAAAATCCAGTAAACTTACATCATAATTATCAACTAAAAGTTGCGTAATTTCTTTCACATGTTTAGTGGCACCCAAGAATCCATTTGCCATTTGATACGCTAATATGGATTTGATTTCATCCTCTTTAAACCCAATCCACCCAGCTTTGTGCTCTTTTAAAAGCAAATGATCCCCATATTCAGATTTACCAGCAAAAATGATTAATTTAAATAATTTCTTTTGCGCGTCTGTCAATTGATTCATAAAGGCTGTCAACAATTCAGTATTGGTGATGACTTGTGGATAATTATGTAGAAGGTGAGGAAATCGACTATCAGTTGCACTTTTGAAAGAGAGGAACAATTCGCCAATTACTTTATCTTTTACATCCTGATTTGTAAGAGAAGTCAAATAATGCATCAAAAATGCAAGACCAGCATCATATCCGTTATCTAAACATGCATATAAATGTAATTTCAAGTCACTAATCAAATTAATGGAATTATCAAATGCAGTTTGGGCTAATTCGCAATTTCCTTTGTTGCACAATGAAGTAGCATACATCATAATTTCCTCTTGAACTCCAGAGGAGAATGAACACTTAGATTTAATCGCAGCAGAAATTTCGTTAATATTAGGCGGTTTTGACATAGATGCATGACGCACACCATTTTGACGAGATGCTCCGGATTGGGGTTGAAGGAATGCGTCTGACAGACAGATAGCCGACAATGCTGCGAGTCGTAGAGCTTTCATCGAGGGGAACTTCTTTGGTTTCTTTTTGATCAAAAATGGGGTATCACATGGTTATACAATGGTTTCAAGTTGAAAACATTTTCAAACTGGTCAGAAAGAATCAATCCTATTGATTGACCGTGTTGCGCAAACTTATGATCAAATATTGCATTTTATCAATTCAAAATAACATATGTGAATTTATTAGTAATTGCAAATCATCTGCAAGTTTTAAAGCAACAATACAGCCATGATAATTTCCTGACCACATGGTGCTTCTTCTTATGTCGTGGTTCCACATAAACTGCTCTAGGATATTGTCTTTGTTGGGATTCAACCATGGGTTCTCCGAAATGAGGCATATTCTATAAATTGCGCAATCTATATTTATATCAAATCTAATCCTACTCTAACATCCAAATGATGGTCTAGTTTAACAAATTGAAGAGCAGTCATTTGAAATCCACATGTTTTGAAAATTATAAATTTTATTGAAATTGAGTTGATTTTAATGGTTTCCCATGTAATTTCAATTTGCGATGGTGATTTAAATGTCCTAAAGTACCATAAGATCGATAACAATATGCAAAATCACACCAATATTTTCTATGAATATCTAATTTCAACCTTCTCTTTTTCTTCTTTTCTACAGGTGGCACATTCTCATCATCCATGACATGTAATTTAGGATGATATTGGGCATAATATGCCAATACTTGATTCAAATTGAATGAATCAGGAAGATATAAATCCAATTTATTTTTCATTTTGGATTTGTTTTAAATCAGATTCAGAAATAGAATTTGCATCCATTCGAATCCGCTTTCTTGTTAATTTACGATAATTTAAACATATTGGAATGGATATCATGGATATGATGCAGAATGATCCCACTGAAATATTACAACTTTTTAATACATTGCCATTTCTCAAATAATGTAGTAATCCTAAAGTAAATCCAGTAGATATACCTGATAATAATGATGGTCTAACACATGGTTGATGAATTGCGTCTTTGAGTTCATTTATGAGATGTGACATGGAGATTTATTTTCAAAATTGATTTTATTGCCAATTTACCATTACGAATGTCAATCAGTCATTTTAAACATCAACTTACGCACAAAATAAAGTACCAATGTTATCCTTGGGATTAAATAGACTCCAATCTTATCAGATTTCATTTTAAAATGATTCGTCAATTTTACGAGAGACTCACAAGTTTTCTTTGCATATTTCCCTTTCTCATTCCCCAAATTGACCACTTGACATTCCTCATTATCAACCAATGTTTTTAATGCATCCGAGTGTATTTCTCCAGTAGTTTCATCAAAATATTGATTTTGCTCTTGAATCCCAAATAATAAGCATGCCATATCAATAGACGATCGGCAACTGACTGACTCACATTTGTCAACTTTATTCATGCAATTCAACATATTCTCATCCATGTGATTTCCATTACAAATTACATTGAAATTGCAATTATTTCTACTAGATACTCTCATTGACTCTACATTCTATTTATTAAGCCAATAATGAATACACATATCTCTCATCCACAGCATCATTCACACGATATACAATTTGATACAATATCACCATATTAATGATCATTTCCAATAAAATCCAATGATTTTGAGATGTCTGATGTATTTCCAATGTCATTGCTTCCAAATCATTACAATCAGATAATAAATATTCTCCTATATTCACCATATCACAATCTCCTAATTCTATCAATGATTTCAAGGTATCTGTGAGTATTTGACCCGTTATTGGATTGATATGCTGGATTGTATGTGAATGAGCCAATAATTGACAGATTGGCAATGGATATCGACTACAAAAGTGTGATTGTGATATTGTGGTTGTAGGAGGTGATTTGCCACTACATTGATATTCCCATTGACATTGTTGCTTTAAAATAGAATTTAATAAATTATATTCTTGATGTAATTGATAAGAATGGGTGGCATCTATGGCTATTTTAAATAAAATGGATATAAATGAGAGACAGAGTATGAAAATAGATAATAATTTGAAATGGAGATATCTTTTATGGATGAGATGCAATCGATTATTGAATTGAGGATGGATGGGTAATGACGATGGATTCAAGAGATATTGGAGAGATTGTAGGATGCATTTGTGGATAAATTGATTGTGTTTTAAATTAGAATGTTTAAATTGTTGTAATAAATTGTTGATATTGTGGATATTGTGTTTATCTACTTGGGATGCTGATGATTTTATTGCATTGCAGGCATTGTAGACACCATTGAGACATGCGCGGATATTTGGATAATGATGGATAACTGTGGCTAATGATTCATGGATGATTGCAACAAATGACAATGAAAATAAAAGCATCAAGGAGTGTATGAGACTCTTTATCGTGTTATATCATTGGTGGAAATCAATAAACTCCTTTCAAAACAAATATGATTTGGATTCTTATGGGTTTTGCACATGTTTTGGGGGATGATGGACTGGCACCCATACACCATGCTATTCTGAATAAAGATGTGATACAAGTGGAACTTTTATTGGCAAATAATGATAATTTGAATTTAAAAACTGCTGATATTGTGAAAACCACTGGCAGAAAACGGAAATCAAAGCATCATTATAATGCTGCCACGCCATTACATATTGCTATGGGTGAAAATTATGTACCATCCATTTATTTGTTATTGCAAAAAGGTGCTGCAATTGTGAAAGATGGGAATGGAAATGAACCTGCTTCTGATGTGCCATTGTTTTCAGAATTGTTGAAAGATATAAAGGAATCAAAAAACTTGAAAGCATCATTAGATAATACTGGTGTTAACTTGCTGGGGGGGTATTCCGCTTAAGTCTACTCTACGCTTGCCAAATCCCAATTATTTACTAATTACTGCTGCAATTGTAGCCT
>JADGIG010000283.1:0-10753 GCA_018985235.1 Sanchytrium tribonematis
CTCCGAATTGTTTTACCTCTTTCATTATTGGCTTTACAATACCACTAACGTCCCTAATGGTAGATCTCCTTAGAGAATTTCGAATTTCTTGAATCGACGCAGTTGAAAAATCTACATATTGAAGCTGATAAGGATCTGTTCCGATTCTTGGAAGTTGAAGCTCAGAACCTTCCTTTGCAAGCCCTGGTCTCCTGGTAACTTTTTTAGCTTTGATATTTAAGTTTGTTTCTATATCTTTAATTGAAACTCCTTTACTGACGCACTTGGCAAATACAAAGTAGATCAAATCTGCAGCTTCCCAAGAAATTTCCTCCTTCGTTCTTGCATCTACTAATTCTTGGGCTTCTTCCTTAATCTTACTAGAAAGCAATTTGTCGTCATTGAATAATTTGGCAGAATAAGAACCTTCAATTGGATTCACAGATCTATCTGCTAAAACTTTTTCTAATTTAGTTAGTCCAAAATCGTGCCCAAAACAGCTCTCAGTTTTTAAATGACAAAAGCCATCACCACTCTGCTCCACTTTAAATAATAAGCAGTCAGAATCACAGTCTAGTCCAATTTTGACAAGCTTCTGCACGTCTCCACTAGATTCACCCTTATACCACAGCCCGCGTTTTCTAGAATGATATACACCTCGTTTCAATCTAATACTTTCGTGAATACTAATATTTGAATGATAAACAAGTCCAAGAGCTTTTCCATAAGGATCACTTACGATTGTACTTACCAGTCCATCTTCTCTGTCTGAAAGGCAACAAGCCATTATGTAGTCCCCTATATTTAAATTTTCAGATTTGTAGGGTCCAAACCATAAATCACTGAATTCCACAATGACGTCGATATTCAAACTGTGCAACATCTTTATGTGAGAGATGGAGGGTGTTTTATGAGGTTCTAATATCACCTTGCCTTTGTAAGTAATATTTTTAATTTTGACTAAAAAATCATCCAAGGACTCTTTTAATGATACATATTGGTATGGTGATTTCGAAGTTTCTAGTATTCTATCCGCCTGAGGTATAGTGCGTTCTGGATAGTCAATTTGGGATGAGCCGTGGATCAAAAAGTCGATCCCTTTGTCTAACAAAGAATAGTTTTCACTAAAAGTAATAAGAATTGAATCTGAGTAGGATGCTGCAATTTTTGGAATGTCTGCTTCTTCAACGCAAATTATTGGAAAGCCATAAAACAGAGCATCCAGAGTTGTATTGTATTTGGGAATTATCATCACGTTTACTCCTTAAATTAAAATTCTTGATTGCTTTTTTATTACAAAGATTTAAAACGAATGTCTTCTTCTCTTTTTTGGAGATTTTTGGGTCTTATTTCCTTTCGTCAAGGCATCCAAAGTCCCATCAATCCCCCATTCAGCAATAATTCTTTTTCCATATTCATATCCATACTCATAAATTTCCTCGAACTTATGGAAATCTAAGGTCGCATATTTCTGCACATCTGGCTTTAAATATATACAGTTGGGCATCTTTTTGACCATTTCTAATTGTTTTACACTACTAACATAGGCTAATCGACTTTGAATTTCAGCCAGATTAGGAATCTTCTGTCTAGAAAATGGATTCCAACGATTTAATACTACTTCGAAGCCACTTAGGGAATCACCGTAGTGGACTGCGCTCGTATCGTCTTCGGCGCCGACATCTACAGCAATTATGGTATTAATTCCCATATCTCGCATTATATCTGCTGGCAAATTATTCACCTGAATTAATATGAAATACATAACCACCATCTAACAACAAATTTCCATTGTCTGATATAGGCGGGACAAACCCTGACAAACTCATGGAGGCCCTTACATAGCGCCAAGCATAACCTCTTTGATGAATTTCCAATTTCGAGTGTGTAATATTTGTTGTCACGCAAAAGAAATTTATCCAGAAATCCTCCATTTGGACATTTCCATATTCTTTCCACAATCCCCTGTTGAATTCATGCCCAGTAAAATAACTTGTGATTGGGTAGGTCAAGTCAAATAGTTTTCTCCAAATACTTGACATCCTACCGCTAAAACTTTTAGCTTTCCCATAAGCAGGGAGAAAAACTCCGTTTCTAGAATACAGACCTCCAATAAATGCTCCTATAGAGGTACCACCTATGCAATCAATTGGAACATTGGCTTCCTCTAACGCCTGTAGCACGCCTAAATGGGATATTCCGCGAGCACCACCCCCTCCTAATACAACTCCAATAGATTTCCCGCTTAGCCTCCTAGCTAGTCGACGAAAATCTTGCTGATCATGCGTTTGATGAAAAGATGAAGGGGAACCGCCAGATTTCAATTCATTTAGGATGTATCTTGTATAAACTCTTTGTAATTGATCTTTGATTGCATGGAAAGGATTGTCGCTTTGATCTTCCTTTTTCGTATGGTCTGTGAAAGAAGCCATTTCTAGATGATGATGCGCATGAATCCATGGGCGATGTTTAAGCCAGAAACTAGTTGTCATTGAATCCACAAATTTTGTATTATGAATCAGGACTAGCTCTTTTCTAGCTGTTGTTTTGATACTCAGAAAATATCTTTCAAAGTCTGTAAGGCTTGAATGGTCATTTGCCGCAGCCACTAGCAGACAGCAATCTGCCTGTGTTATACATCTGTAGTTCCATTGGGAATGCATGGTACCATCCCCAATGAACAAAACAATATCGTAGTCTTCTTCTAAACTGCTGAGCCAATTCGAAAGTTTTAAAGCACCGTATTTTGTAAATGCATGTTTCCCCAACAGAGAGAGAACTTTTGCTTTCGTTAGCATAACCGATTTTAGATCTAAAAAGTCAAACGATTCTTTGAGTCTTGTGGCAAACACGTCTAAGGGAACGCTATTATTAATTGGAAGAACTGCGACAGTTTTCAGATTTTGATTTTTAAATGAGATATAATCTTTGGAGCCTATTCTAGGAAATTTCGTTCTATACATATCACTTAAACGACTGGCAATGAGTCTCGACATTTTTAGCGACATTTGAGGATTGATAGTAGATATGCTCTTAAATAGGCTCTTCGGCAACTTGGCCAAATCGGAATCTCTTATGGCGTGCATACAATATCTTCTTTTTGAGTTTGTAAGAACATCAATTTCGCCGACTCTGTCTCTAGCCCCGTACTCGCTGATTATTTCAACTTGATCCTGTCTTTTCTTATATGTTCTGACTCTACCATTTAAAACGACATATATTGCATCTGCCTCGTCTCCCTCTTTGTAAATTATATGTCCTGCCTCTACCTGGACCCACTCCAAAGCAAAATCAATCTGAAAAATTACAGATGGGAGACATTTAAGAATTCTTTTTGATATAGACAAAACTGAGCTAGGGAAACGATCAATCATCCTTTCAATATCATCCTTTTTTACAAATCCCAGATAGACATCTGTTTCTGCATATATAGTAGCCAAAGATTTAAATCCCGTAAAATTTTCAAGATAGCCAACAATGGAACCATCTCGGTAAGTAATGCTTCTGCAATTATCATCGTCGTCATCTTCTGTGTCAGTAGAGTATGTTGCGCTCAGAATCCCATCTAGTACAAAATAAAGCCCCATCATTGTTTGTCCACTTTCTACAATAATTTCGTCTCTTTCGAATCGTAGTATCTCCATTAGGTTACCGTCGCTTTCGAAATTTGCAACAGAACTTCCACCAGAAGTTGGAGTTTCGATTCGCTTATTATCCAGAAAATTTGGCTCGTCTTTCCTGATACCTAGCCTAGAGTTGAGCTCTTCCATAAGATCGTCTTTCATAATTTGTAACCTCGACTTGAAATCATCTTTGCCGAAATTTAAAGCGTCCGCTAGATCATCCCTACTAGTTCTTGAGGTCTCAGATAAAAATGTTACTCCCATATAAGGAGTTATTGGTGTATTGGGCTCACTATAAAAGTAATTTTCGACATTGACGTGCTTGTCTTTTACACTTCGTAATAATTCCAATTTTCCATCATCAAAAATATGACCAGGGAGTCTTTGAGATATGCACTTATTCAGTGATATTCCAATATTATGAAGTTCATCTTCATATCCAAAATATTTCACCAGGGTCAAATTAGTCACTCTTTGGAATCTGGTCAAAATAACCAAAGAAATCTGGGCCGCTGCCTTGGGAAATTTTTCACTTAAATTTGAGAAGGCATCGCTGGGGATTACAATTAATGTTGTGTCCTCACTGGCCTGAGCTGTCAACGAATCCAATCCTTGATGAAGGTTAGATTTTTCTTTTTCACCACTTTGAACCAGCAGCGATAAAAGAGTGAAGAAAGAAGACACCGTAGACCCACTAGTTACCTTATGCAAAAGTAATTGACCAGGCTTATCACCGCGTACACTTTGAGGGCAATTTATGTATACATTGATCGAACCGCTGACAACCATGTAGAAATTGTGTGTGTTGTAGCTGCTAGTTTCGTGGAATAAATAGTCACCTTTAACCAACCGAATTGTCGATAATCTTTTGGATAATTCATTAAAAATAGGTTGCTCCAAGTATCCAAATAGCTTAATACTACTTAAAAATGTACCTAAAAGTTCATCCGGATATACAAGAGACTTGTCTGGCTCTTCTTGCAGTAATCCTTCAATTTGAAAATTTGCTTTTTCCGGTATCATTTGAGGTTGTCTTTCATATTGGTTTAACCACGTATACCGAATAAAATAATACACAAGAATAGTGGATAAGAATATAAATGCTAATATAGAAGTCAAACTTAAATTTAGCGTAATTGTAAAAAACATAAACTCTTGTTTCAATATCAAAATTGTCAATGCCAAAAAAGTTTGGCATTAAAGTGTCTTAAGTAACAGTTCGAAGGATTTTTAATAGGTCAATGAATTTGGGCTTGTCCGTCAGAAACTTTATTGAGGACGTTGCAAATATTGAACATACCACTATATCAATTGAATCTACAGAATTGGACAACAAATTGAAGTGTGAGTTGTTAAAAAAAACTTAGTCGAATTAAAATTTACATTTCTCAAGCTAACAACATTTTGTCAAGAATTGGAAGCCAAAAACGAAAAATTAGAAACTCAAATAATTGATTTAAAAAAGAATAACACTGATGAACGATTTCAATTATTAGAAGCAAAAATAGGCGCTCTAGGAGAAGGCCTTCAGGAATCTTTAGCAAAATGCGTATCATTCCACCAACAAATAAGCTTTGATACGAAATTGGATAAGGAATTGAAAGACAGTGACACGGAACATAATAAAGATCGAATAGTGGCTCTAGAAATCCAAAATTGTTGGTCAATATTTTGAAGTACAGCTTAAAATAAACCTTAATAAAATTCATTATGCAATTTCGAAGGAGAGATGACACTGGAAGAGATCGAAAATCGCTTTTGTGTCGAATTGGAATTTCTTTGTTGCCTTTCTAATCCTAGATACCTATTGTATTTGAGCCAAGCCAATTACTTATCTGATCCTAGCTTTATTAGATTCCTCCAATACCTTGAATATTTTGAACAATTTCCCTATAGAAAATATGTCATATATCCACACGCATTTTTCTTTAGAAAGGCTTTACTGAGCGCAGAGTTTAGAGAGCTAATTAATTCAGATTTCTGTAACAACTACATCAATGCGAAACAATATTTTTACTATATGCATCAGAGCTACAGAAGAATTAAGCATATTCAGGACGAGTTAGAAAAAAAGGAAGAAATAAGTCCAAAGATTACATAAATAAAAAATTACCTTGCTGTATCTCCTTCAAATGTTTATTTTCAAAATGTTCAAATCGATTTTAAAAACTAATGCAGGGATAAACGCAACCCAAAAGTTGGCAGTAGGCAGAAGAATGCTGCTTCCAAATCCGAATATGAATAAAGCTATGTTGAAAGCTCGGTATAAGCGTCTAAGAAGAGGAAAAACAGATGGCCCTGGAAAAAATCTGAAATCGTCAAAGCGCCCGTGTCAGCTTATTGCCAATCGAGTAAACCGTAGAGTCATCGGTCGTGCTATGCCCGGAATGAGATTATATATCCCATATTTGCCTGATTTACATTAATAAATTCTCTCCTTGAAAATGTCTGTTGTCACCAAACCACTTGATTTTATTAAATTGCTGCTAGATTGCAGCATATATATTAAACTCAAAGGAAATAGAGAGATTACCGGTAAGCTAGAAGGATTTGACAACCATTGCAATATCATAGTATCAAATGCAATTGAAAAAATTACAATACAAGATGAGTTAAAACAAATCAAAGTTGATAAAGTACAATCTCCCATGCTGTTTGTTAGGGGCGATGGAATAGTGCTGGTGGGTTCTGATCAAAATAAAAATTAAACTACATTCTCTAACAATGATTTCTTTGTTCTCAAAATATGGCTACCACATTTGTAGGCTACATTAAGACATTAGAAGACGCTATGCTATTGATCAATGAAGTAGAGATTGGAAATTTGGAACTTATTAAGAAAAGACTGAATGCACATGAAAGGCAAAAAATTAAATCTGGAAGTTGCTTTGTGTGGTGCACTCAAAAAAGTGAAATCACAAGATGGACTGATGGAATTTGTTGGTCTCAAAGTAGGATTCATGGTCACTTTCTCGTGTATAAACAAGTTTCAAAGAAAGAAAAAATTGTAGGCGGCTTGCTAAAAAAGACCATTAGTATCAACACCCTTCAAAAAAACAAATACCACTTGATTTGCTATTATCTGAAAAGTGATGTAGAAAGTCTTAAGCGTCCAATCGAATGCTTTAACTGCTCCAACGGTACAAATGTGGAAAAGCAACCAAATAAAAAAATCCCCGCAGAATCAGCTAGAAAACAGTCAGTTATAAATAGTTTGTGTCGCGAAAATGGACTTGATAATTCAAACTTGGATAAGAACCAAGCTAAAGGGCTTTTATATCCTATCAGGAGTTCCATTGATATTGGCAAATGGATTTCGGCGTACGGACAGTGCCATAATGCAGTGACAGATCATCAAATCGCAAAATTAAATAAACATATGCAACTGTATTCAAATCCTGATCCTTGTAACAAAATTTGTTGAGTTATTTTGATTAGATATATGTTTAAGAATTATGGAAATACGTGTTGGATCAACAGTATTTTATACTGCTTTTATTATTCAACTGCATTGAATTCAATGTTAGCTATCAAAGTCAAAGAAACAAATAATTCCAAAAAGCAAATTACATTTATAGGACTTTTAAATGATACCATTCAAGACGGCAAATTACTTCCGGAATTAATCAAATTCTTGTCTAAAAATTTTCCATCCTATAAATATGGTCATCAATTTGACGCCCATGAATTTTTACTTTATATTTTGGATCATATAAGAAGTGATTGGTACACCATTGGAACAGATATTCAAAACATTTGCTCATGTTGTCAGATTATATATACGGAAAAACTTTTAAATAATTGCACTTTAATTTACAATTCAGAAGGCAGCTTCGGAGATTCGCTTATCAAGTTACAAAAAGACACATCAGATTTATACTGCGGTGAATGTGGTTGCAACACTTTACATTTACAAAACCTGTCTATTGCACCACCTTTGTTGTGGTGCTTTCAATTTCCCCACACAGAAAAGCGAGCCAGAAATATTCTGCTGCCAACTGAATTTGAATATCAAAACAATAGAGAACGCTACACATATTGCTTAGTTTGTGCGGTCGTTCATATTCAGATTCAAAAAGAATTTGGGCACTACATCACGTTTATTCACAATGACAAGCGGGTGTATAAATCAAAATTGGGCAAATCAAAATCTTTAGAATCTCTTAAAAGCAAATCTGGAGAGTCCTTAGAACAGATTCCACCTGCAGATATTTCTTGTACATATTCGAACAAGGCTAAATTTATAAAATGTGACGATGATGAAATTACTGATATTACAGGAACAGAAATGTATCAATTTTTGAATCGTTCAAATCATTTTCTTTACATGATCTGGTATCAACGAATCAATAAATCATCCATTTGACAACTTGAATTTCTGGAGAGTTTCAAAACAATTTTAATCGAATCACATGGCCGGATTTAATCTAACGATGCGGGGTCCCTGAAACTACTGAATTACATGAAGATCGCTTCATTGTTAAATTCGGAAATACCATTACCGCTCAAGCCAAAAAGTAGGCAGCCGATTCAGTACCGAAGATCCTTTAGACCTATGAACCTAGTTCAGGATATGTTAGAAAGAATCTACCAAAGTGACCCTTGTCCAAGTACAGAGCTACTGCAAGGTCTCTTGAAGCAATACTCAATCATTCCATCGCTGGTTTATTTGAGATCATGGTTTAACAATAGGCATAACAAACACCGTCGACAAGTGAATGTGGTGAGATCAGAAAAAATTAGTGGTTTGAAAGAGCAATGTTCACCACAAATGAGATTACTTAACGATGATATCATAGATTTGAGAAACCCTATTAAGAATTTGGCCTATACTGATGTGCTAATTTCAAAGTTAAAAATGATGCAGACCTTGAGTGCCGAATATCTAGATGTAATCACTCGATTTGATGGTCCAAGAAATTAATAAATTTTACATTTATTGAATTAAAAGTTCATGTGCTCAAGCATAGAATCAACTTGCTTCGATAAATCTGCAAGCTCAATGTTATTTCTCTCAAAATCATCCGTTCCTACTATGACATCGTAATCAAACTCGATTTCTGGAATTCCGATATCATCAGCATTGTCAAACTCGTTTAAGCTTTCCTCATCATGATCAGTTGCTTCAGTTATGGTCGGTTCCTCAGGTAAAATATCGCTTTGTGATTTTTTTGTGAAACCTTTGATCTTTAATTCCAATGACCGCGCCTCTTCCATATTTCTGGGGATCAAATTGCTTTCACCAAGGGCTATATTTGCATATCGCCTCCGAAAGACTTCACGCATTGCGGCAAAATCTCTGAGGCTCATGAAACCAGAAAATGGTGAGAAAGTATTGGAATAAGGAATTTCGTCTAAAAGATTAGTGAGCTCTCGATCTTCAATATCGCAGATTTGAATATTCATATATGAATTTAGCCGAATTCCATCAAATATGTGACTTGGTTTATCTTTCACAAATTTTCGAAGTTTATATTTCCTTGTAGTGGCATCTAAAACTTGATATTTTACAGCTTCCTGCGCATGTAATCTGGGATCATATCCCAATTTGCAATAGCAAAATCGAAATGGACCTTTGGGAACGAAATATGTAATCAGGGGCAATAATTTTCCTTTTATATACCTAAAATTAGAATCTGAATCTGATGCCTCAATTCCTAACAAATTGGCCAAAGAAACAGAGGTTACAATGGGTCTACTTGAAAATATCTGTACCGACCTTTGAAGTAAATTTTGAAGGTCTTTAGAAAGCAACGCGACATGACGCTCATATTCTTCAGAAGGTAACTCAGACGGAATAACCACATCTTCTAGCCCAAAATCTATTTGGGGAACTTTAGGCCAAAAAGATCTTTTGGACTTATCATATTTTTGACCTTTATACGCATAATCAGTAGGATAGAGCTTATTTGAAAATATTGGAGGAGGTAGAAACTCTGAGTGGAATTGATGATTTGCAAAGTCAAATTTTCGAATCTCGTCAATATCGCACTCGTCCACGCCTTTTCTCAAACCTTCCATATTATTATCTCTAGGAACACTAACCTTGTAATCAATTAAGGATTCAAAATGTATTATTGTTGGTATATGTCCAATGATCTTTACATCGGACTTTTCGTCGACTTCAACTAGTAAATAATTGGACTTTTTAATCTGAGCTGGTACTTTTGAACAAAAAAAATCTTCTGAGAGACTTAAATAAGTTTCTTGGTTTTGTATAAATTTTTCTTTACCGCCCAACATTTCAATTGCTTTTTCAGGATTATTTACGAGGCCAGGAAATTGAACTGCTTTAAGTTTTTGATTTGTGGGAATTTCCTGCATATGTTTTATAAACCCCACAAAATGTAAACAAGTTAGAAATTGAGTTTATTCTATATTTTCCAACCCAGATTTTCCATAACATGTCGCATGCCTCTTTGTGCTTTTTTGACGTTTTCTTTATACGTTGTTAGGCAAAATTGCTCGATGTAAGAATTCCACGAATGAATATTTGTGTCAATGTGAACAACAACTCCTGCAACATTTTCTCCAATTTTTTTGTTAAATTGGGTCGTGTTTTCAATGGTTTGATGTTCGACCATAGTCATAAACTTTTTGTGAGAAATATTCATGTTGTGTGCACTTATTTTATCTTCGTCGATAGTTATGACTTCTAAAATAAAAGCCTTCCTACTGTTAATGAGAAATGGCACACTTATCTTCGAAGTTTTGGTATGTAACTTTTCAACAATCATGGAAATTTTTCCATTAATTGTAGTAGTGTATGCTTTCACCGTATCACTAGCAATAACGTGACTAGAATGGGGATTCGGATATCTCGAAAGTATAGGATAGTCGTGTAATGAGATATTTGGATAAAAAAATTGCTTTGTAAAGTTAATCATAGATTCGGCGTTTTATGTTGTCTCCTTAAGAATTGAGGGATTTTACTCTATACGTACCAAGTCTAAAGAATCTAATTTTTAAAACTTCATTAATGAAGTGCCTTGCTTAAATTGTCCACGGTAGAATTTGAAAACACCACTTTCAAGCGAAAATAATAACCCTAGTTTCATGGACGAGCACTTGAGTTATGAGCTAAGTTTGCTCAATATTGATTTTAATGATTCTGGTACAGCAATGCAGGATTTGTTAAATTTAGTCAAGCA
>JADGIG010000284.1:0-10728 GCA_018985235.1 Sanchytrium tribonematis
AGTCAAAATTATGCTTTGTATCAAATGTTTTATAAATCCAATATACTAAGAGATCCGCATCATCTCCATATTGCTATTCAAAGATATATTATTTTTTTAAATTATTTGAATCAAAAAGACAATTATGAGGAAATGGATTTACCTGTAGACATCGCATGCATCTGGCATATACACATGTCCAATTATAAAGAGTATAGAAGGGACATTTTTAACAATTTCGGAAATTCTCCCATATTGCATACAAACTATTTTCTACACAATCAGTTCAAAAGAGAAAATTTCAAATTGGACTTGCCATTTGACCACGATGACACAGAACCTGATGTTGAATTTCGATTTGATACTGATTTATATTCCTTGATTAAAAAATACAAACTATTTTGCAACTCATTAGAAATCGCCAATTTTGATAAATTGAGAATTGGATATCTTAACATTATCGAATCTAATGAAAACAAGTGGCAAATATTGGGAGCCAAGGACTCTAAAATCCAATTTTTTATCGCAACCCATTCTTTGTTCATCAAAAATTTTCAAGGATTTTTCGAATTGTCTGATGTTAAACCAATCATGCAGCCACCTAAACGATTTTATGAAGTGCAAGATGCATCTGATCTGTATTCTTCTTTTTTAAAATTGAATCAAGCAATTTTAGAATTTTTGAATCAAATGCCAGACTTTAACGTTTGGTTCACGAGTGCTGAAAGGCGTTATGTCAAGTTTCTTGCCCTACTTAATCAATGTAACAATGTTTTGCCACCTATAGACGTTCTTATTATATGGTATTTTCATTTTATTAATACTGAATCATACATTTGTGACTTATTCAGACTCTTCCAAAATGAGTTATACTTCCAAAAATTTCCTATACTGGATATTCTTCATTTCATTCATTCGAGCCCATTTACTACTGTAGCTTGGCAGTCATATGTTGATCCATTGAGCATTAGTTGTTTTGAATCATTTGTTGGCGAACCTTTTTCAAATGACAAACTCCAACTGGCTATGGCAATTGAAGAATGTAGAAGCTGTAAAACTATGCTTTGCTTGTCATCAAAAAAATTGTCTGGTTTTTATTTGGGAGTGAATTGTTTGGTTTGTCCATGCTGTAATGAAATAATGACTCGAACAAATGCGGGAGTTTTGCAGCTACTCCAAGATCTGCGTAATTTAGAATCTAACACGCTCTCGAAGTACCAAAGTCCAATTTTTGATCAGTCTTCTGGAAAGCTTATAGAAACTGATTTAAAAATCACATTAAAAGACGGCGTGTATAGTGACCCGTTATTTTACTTAAAATCATTGGGCATTAATGATGATATATTCAGGCTGTATGCTGATTCATGTTCAGAATTGAGTATTAATTTGTTTGATTATGTATCTCAATGGAAACTTTTATTGCCACATGCTTTGATGACAATTCAAAAAAAGGAAGAAAAACATAAGCAGCTCAAAAAATTAATTTTTAAGCAAGAAAATTCAAGCAAACTGCCCATTGATTCACTATACGTTGACGAGTACTTGTATGATTGCTACTTGCGATTAAACATTGTGGAATACATAAAAATTGCCATGGATAATTTTGAAAGTATTCCTCTAGTTTATTTAAGACCGCCTTCACCTTTCCCTCGTTCGGTGGTCAAGGGACTGAAATGGCTAAGTAATAAATTGAGATAATTTATTCTCACATCAAATGATCTCGCTCATTCGATCCAAAATCAAAGAGGCTTTTGTAGTATTTCCTGAATGTTGAAGCAGCTGCTAATGTGCCACTGGCTACACTCCCAGCAAGAGTGCCATTTTCTAAACAATCACTTGCAAAATGCAACGAATCAACAACACCGTTTTTCAAAATTTTGACAGCATCTGGGTCTGATCGAAATGAGCCACCTGCTACAAAGCGATTATTTCCGAAATTCGAACTGATGACATCCTCCGCTCTGATGTTTAAAAATGAGACCTTGTCTTTGATGCTTTGATATTTACCTTTGCAAGACATATTCAAATATTGCTTTGCTCCCGAACCTACCGAAAAACTTGTTAAAACACTGCAATCGTCTTTAATATGTCGAAAAAAATAATGCAGTCCTCTGTCAGAGCTCAGAATTTGATCAGACTCTCTAGGAAGTACATAAAAATATCCAGATGTCTTCAACTTTTGACAAATTAAATTCGCACTTTCAATATGAGTTTTGTAGATTCTATCAACTACGTTTTGAATTTCCATAGAATCTGAAACGAGATTTGACCAAATATGTGGTGGAGTAGTAATAATTGCTCCGTTAACTCTGATTTGCTCCTCGTCGGATGTCGTCAAGACAACATTGACATTGCTATTTCCTCCACTTACAGGGCTAGCAGAAACAGAAGTTATTTCACATTCATTATATGCGTATATTCCACACTCTCCGGCCTTGAGATTGAGGTCATCCAAAGAAGAAGAGTCGTTGTTAAATTTCAAAAGATCATCTGATTCAGGTTGAATGATTAAGTGGTCGAATTTTACAACAATATCACTCGCATTTTCACCGATGTAATATTTTTTAAAAGTCTCTTCCGAAACTTCCACAGGTAAATGACAAGGGTAAATAATATCAAAACTACCATATCGATATTCTAGTTCAGCAATAAATAGGTTTACAATTTGAATTTCTAACGTGCTTGGAGCATCAAAAATATTATCAAATTGAGTATTAAATTCAGTAGCAACGGTGCTGCTGCTGCTTCTATCAATGGCATTTATCACTTCTAGAAAAGGATCCAATACGCTCCTAAGAATTTCTTTCTCGATGATTTGGCCAAAAGTATTGTATACCACTGAGTCATAAACAGGCCTAACAGGAACAACTTTCCATTTTAATTGATCACAAAGACGTTGAATTCTATGATCAATGTCAAAAAGAAACTGACATCCATATTCAGGCTTAAATCCACTTGCAATATCAGCTCTAAAAGGGATTTTGTGCCCTCTTACTCTTCCACCCATTGCAGAGTCAGCTTCACAAACGACAATGTATGGATCTGGCAGAGAATAGCTGCGACACAAATTTCTAAGTTGAATGCTAGATATGATTCCAGAAATACCACCTCCAATGACAGCAAACACAGGGCTGTTGGGATCTGACACTTGTCTTTGATCGTTAAATCCAAAATTGATTTCTCCATTTGCAACTAATTTTAAAAACGCCAAGTTACAATGATATTCATCAGAAGCATCTTTCTTTGCTTCATCAATAGTTAAGAAACTCGAAGAACCCAATTTTTGCAATCGATGTTCTTCTAGTGCGTAAACTGAAGAATCTTTGACAAATTCCAAGATCTCCATGTTTAAAATTTTATATGAAAGAAGTCATGCGAAATATTAAAACATACAATTAAGGGTTGATACAGCCGATGATACGTAAATCAAGAATAGTTTTATAGTTTATTTGCCCGGTATTTTCTCTAGCATTCCCATCCAATGAATCATGGGCCAAGAATTAAACGTGAATTCGTCCAATAATGGATTTAAAACAAATGATTTGACATTATTAAGCTTAAATCCCTTAACATTAATATCTTCTGGACATACAAACAGTTCTGAATTATGCGTTCCTTTATCTATTTTGCCAAGAACATCTTCTGCCATTGTAATTGTAACAAAGTGAGACAAAATAGTCTTATTTATGGTGGATATGTAGACTTTATCATTAGATAAATCACACAGCTGTCTCACAAAGCTTTTCTGGTCAACGACATGCTCTACTACCTCAGAGGCTATAACTAAATCAAATTTTTCTTTCAAGTCAAACAAGTTTCCTTTCTGGATATTCCAATTATTAATTTTTTGCTGGAGACGAATTTCTTTCATAACATCAAGATTTGAGGTTTCCAGATCAATTGAAGTGACTTGTGCACCCATTTTCAGTAAAGGAATGGATAAGATCCCACCACCTGCGCCACAATCCAAAACCTTTTTACCTTTTATAGGTAAATGGTTTACGATATAGGGTATCCTTAATTTGTTGAGTTTATGAAGATATTTGAATGGTCCGTTTGGATTTAACCATTCTTGTGTTGATCTTGCAAACATAAAAACCCCTTGCGAAAAATTACAATAGTCCAAATCCTTCAGCATTTAATATAGCTGTCCTCAATTTCTCTTTTAATTTCAGCCTGCTAGAGTATTCATTCAACAAAAGAACATTAAAGCAGGTGTGCGCTGTTGGCACTCGATCGGTATCTGCTCCATTCCTTGATATTACAAAATTCATCTTCGTAAATCCGCCACTCGGAACTCGGTCACTACTTGTAATAAAGTATAGTAATTTCTTTTGATCATTCAAACTAAATTCATGCACAATTTCCCAAAACCATCTGATGACCTCTGAGTCTTTTGAAAATCCATTTTCATACTGAGTGATTAATTCAAGCTCAATGATATTTAGTTCAGGCATGCCGCAAATTAACTCTTCTAATTCTTTCGCTCTAAATAGGCACAAAGCAGTGTCTTTTGTAATTAAATTAAATCCTTCAAAGAAGCTAGAAAATAATCTAGCACAACTTCGATTTAAATAGTAGTCTACATACAAATCAACATAAACTAATTAAATTTAAAAATACGTTTCTTATTTTCATTACTTACCATTATATTTCTTCCATTTAAACACAATTCTGCAGAATGAACATGCCCGACTGAAGGTATTTCAATCTCGAATGTCAAATCTAAAAGTGCTACGTTATCCATTGTTAATAACGATTTTAAACTGGTCGATAATTGTGGATCCAAATCTTTAAGGTCTTCTAGATTCAATGGCTCATTCAAAAGCTTCTTATAGAGGGCAAGCGGAAAGCTAATATCTAGAAATATCCCATTGTAAATAGCAATACCGATTAGCTCTCCTACTAGTCTATAGTCTTTTAAATATTCATCGTCTACTGAGCAGTCCAATGCGAACCACCACAAGCGAGTGTCCTGGTAATATCGAAACAAGCCATTATCCTCCATAAATAATTTCTGAACAATTAGCCTAAAAAATTCTTTTTGTGGCCCTCCCTCATCGATTGCATCCTCATTTACGAATGATACTTTGAGCTGTTTTTTCAAATCTGATGGATGCTTGGTTTCTATTTGGTATAAAGCATCTCGGACCAGGAAATCTCTACGAACTTCCAAGACAAAATATGGAGAATTCATACCACTAAACATGGCACGAAAGAACGCATCTTGAAGTTCATGTCTCATTTGAACCCTAGACTCAGTCCGCAAAACTTCTGCTTTCGTGGCAGGAGTCAAAATAAATGGATAGTTACATAAACTAAATCCATCTCCTAATTTCCATTTAGGAAAATGATATCTTATGTCAATGTTCTCGCTAATAGTATTGTTGTAAAACAAACTTATTCCAATTAAATTATATTTACAATTTATATCGTACAAAATGCACATGACATGTAGCACTTCTTCAATAGGCTCAAATTGGCTTTCATTTAAAGCCCAAGTTGTCAGAAAATGATGGATTGCAGTCAAAATGGTGTTAAAGTCGTCAATCAGACCTGGCCTTGGCAGTTTTGAAAGTACAATATTTGTATCTAGTTTTCCATTAAATTTCAACTCTTGGAACGAATACTCCCAATAATGAGAGTGCTGGGGTATACAAATGTGGTTGGGATAGGTATCAATAAATTGTGGTTCGTCAAACGTAAGTTCCGGCATTTGCAAATAATTTCCGTAGGATGACGGTACCTCCTCTTCTACTAGACCTTTGACAAGCCACCTGATTGCATACAAAGGCAGTGTACTGATTAATTGGCAAGTTAGAAGTATAATATTTTGATTATTTTCATCCAGCGTTTTAGGATCCAGAAAAGGTAGCCACAATAATTTCATATTGGACAATGATTGACCTTTTTTGAATGTATCCAACAATTTATAGTGGGCATTCAAAGAATCAGAGCCCATCAAATTCATGACACAAAGGAGTGCAATTATTTGGCAAAAAGAGATTTACTTCGAAATTTCGTACATTCAAACATAAAAATGGCTAAAATTCAAAAGCTTCAAACTGCATCTCATCAAAAGAGTCGTCATCATCATACTCAAAACTGTCAGAAAATTGATATTCTTGGTCGACAACATCAGGATCCCAATTGTAAGACTCAGACATGTCTTCTTCATCTTCCAAGTCAATCCTGTTGTCAAACATATAAGCCAGCTCTTCCAAATCATCAGATTCATAGACCCATCGACTATTTTTAGTCCAACCCGCTTCTTCAAACGGGAAACTTGCCAAAAAATTTCTGACAAATGGTATGGACAAAATTTGGGTAGTATTATAACAATTCTCAATAGGTTTAGCATAGACATGAAAATCTCCAACTTTTTTATAAGTATACCGATTAAACGGAGGAGCCTTTTTATTGCAGATTGTGAGTTCCTCTTCAAAAGTAATACAACAAGGATAATTGACCTTATTCGCAAAGTTCAAGCATAAATCAGCATTTTGTCCAATTTCGGTGTATATAGTTTCAAATAGAAAGCAGACGCTGTCATAAGAATTTGTTGATTGTGGGATTGTAATTAAATGCTCTTGGTTTATGCATGTAAGCCTTTTGACTGTTTTGGGTATATCGAATGAGCCATAACAGGAGAGCTCAACAACATTAATGTTATCTAATTTTATGTGGCCTACAGAATCATAACCTTCCAACGAGAGTCGATATAAATTAGGAAATATCCTTGAAAATTCCGATAAATCTTCTTGGTATTGATCCTCGCAAATTAATGTTTTAACATGCCTCAAGGGCTCAATATTCTGATAATCTGAGGTGAATCCATTTAAGCCATATAAACTTGAAATTAACCGCAACTCTTTCAAGTTCGGCATTTTATTAATAACCCTTATGGCATCGCAAAGATGACATATTTCCAAAGATTGTAAATTTTGCAGAGCATCTAATTGATCCAAAACAGTAATAGGTGGCAACTCATGGCACACCAATTCTTTTAAATTTGTCATCAATGATTTGACTTTATGAAATTGCTCTTCCTCTCCATCTGCATCATCAATGTTGAGCATTATTGCATTTTTAAAAGCCCCATAATCGATGGAAGCATCGGAAGATTCATCCAAAGCAGATAATTCCAAATCTATTTCTTCCACAAAGGATGGATAATCAAATATTTTGGAATTCCTAAAACAAACATCTTTTTGTCGTGGCAATTCGATATAACGATAATGTTCTATCAAATACTCTTCTGTAAGTTGTCTATTTAATAGAAATTTAGAATCCGGTGTATGTTTTAGTATCATGATGATTAATTCATATGGAAATTGTCTGGAACTGGCCATCTTAAAAGGGGGATTTCAAAATTTGTGGAATTTTTAAAATGTCATTCAAGTATATGAAACTCTCCTTTGAATTGGAAGACAAATTGCATGAAATTCAAGTTGAAGCAAATGATGTTTTATATGTCAGTTTATTGAAGGAAAATTGGGATAATTATAGCGTCTATTATAAACGTAGCAAACTTGATCTTTATACTCCCATACGATTATTAAATCTTGTAAATCATGCAACTTTATCGTTGATTCCTATAAAACACGAAAATATACAAGTAAGTGTGACTTATGCCAATGAGATGTACAAGCAGTCTGTTAGTACGTTGACCACGTTTGGAGAAATATCGAAATTAGTCACAAATGATTCGGTTGAAATAAGAATACAAAATACTATTGTCAACTTAAAGTCACCTTGTCAATTGTCGAATTTCACAAAAATCGTATTGAGCGGTAACACAAGCCAACCATCATATGTACATTCTAAAAAGAATGATGTTAAGCCTGAAATACAGAAAGCAGAGACAACTTCGGTCAATTCTCCCATTTTCAAGTCGCCCTCTTTGACTGCGGATGATAATTTAGAATCGTCTGATATTGATAGGCACCTAACAATTTACAAGCCTACAAATTCTCAACAAAGAATTGAAATGAGTGACGATTTTTTTACATTGACTGGTACTGAACTTAAATATTTGGTACATCAACAATTAAATTATACCAAAAGTCTTGATCCACCACTTCGGACACAAGCAATGAGAGATAAAGAATATCAACAAAAGCTAGAGAAATCTCCCAGGGTATTTTTATTTTAATGTAGACTAAACTACGCTTTATGATGCCCGACCAATACGTTATCGAGTCACATTTTTGGTCTACTGAAAAAATGTCTGTTGTATATAATCATCTAGAATCTTTATTATGTAACACTAAATTTGAATTAATTGCCATACCAAGAACTCATTTGGCAAGAGCTGAAAAGAGACATTTATTTGATTTGAATCTTAGTCCGGCTAGTTTATTACATGTCAAATTCGAAGAAAAAGTCTCAACTATTGATATTTTAAGACCAGAATTTAAAAAATTTATTGGCGGTTCTATAAGTACGAGCCAACCTTCTCTCGGATCCAAAGATTCGAAAGAATCTAATAGTTCAAAACCGGATTTGTTGAAAAAAGTGCCTAAATGGTTAAAATTTGGGAATAATAAATAACTGCACAAAAGTTTATAAAAAGTGCGGTGTAAATTTTGACCATTTGCACACGAACCATGACAATCATCATTCAAATTTTGGAAAATTCAATCCAAAAATATTTGATTTGTTGCGAAAATCCAATGTACAAGTCAAACTTAGGAGAGTATGCATTCTAAAATCCATGAGTTAGTTTTTCATGAAAAGCAGGCACCGATTTACGCAATAGCATGCACGAAAGAGTATCTAATAACTGGAGGTGCGGATTTGAAAATCATGGTATGGACGCACAAATTTGAGTACGTCACTACACTTACTCGCCACCAAACTCCAATTATGTTGATAAAGTACCTCAATGAAACTCAATTTATGAGTGCTAGTGATGATGGACACTGCATCATTTGGCAAAAATCAGATGATCCTGAACAATTATTTGTACCTTGTCATTCTTTTATGAAGTCGCAAACAATTGCAGATATCGCTGTCTACCATCCATATATTATAATAGCTACTATAAGTACTATCTACATCCACCAATACCAAGAACTTATTCACAGAATGGATTTTACAGGCAAATTGATCCAAGGTGTTTGTTTTGATCCTTTAGAACAAATCATTACTATCCAATTTAGCGATGGAGGTATCAGACACCTCATACCTACAAATAAAAAGTACAATGAAATCAGAGTAAGCAAGTTATGTGTAGGTGATTTTAATAGAATGATTTTTCGAAAATGCGAATGGCTTCCTGACGCAAGTGGCTGTTTATGCGTAGCTGGATTCACCAGTATATTTACAAGCGAGACAGAAAAGCACAAAATGAATAGCACACTGCTATTCTCTCGAGCCTACTTGGATGACCCGATTTGTACCTACGCAACACCACTGAAACAAGTGACATGTGTTGTAATCTATCCCATACCGTTGAAACTAAAATCTCAGAAAAATAGTGTATTAGGAACACCATACAGATATGTATTTGCTGCCTTGAGTACAGATGGTTTACAACTTTGGGACACTGAGCATATGAAGCCAATTATGACTGCTAAAGGATTTCATTATGCGCATTTGACTGATGCTATTTTTATTCCAAGCCAGCTTCATCAATGGCCTGGAAATGAAAGTATGCAAAATGAAATTAGACTTTTGATCACTAGTGCTGATGGATTTATTAGCGAGATTACATTTGAAAATACTGAATTTGGGGAAGTTTACGAAATCGACCAAGAGGATGAGTGGTTGGAAATGCCGGAAAAGGCATGGGCCAAAGAAATGTTTAATAATGAAGGGTTTAAATCAGCCAAAACGGAGAAATTAGTAATGCAAATCAAGAGAAAGAATGAACACGGGGACCTACAGGTAGTTCAATAAGTAAATACCAAATTTATTACGGATTTGGCAACAATTTGATTAAAATTGTGCATCTTTGAGGAAATCCTTCAATTGGGACATTATGAGCAGTAACTCTAGCGGGAAACCGTGCTTGATCACAAAACGATTCAATTATACCAGCGACGAGCGCACCACTACTAAATGAACTCATTTCTTTGGGGGGTGAAATAAATTTAGAAATAACCAAATTGTTATCGCTGATCATATATTCATCAGAATGCTCGCTCGACTTTTCTAAAGCGTCTGCTTTTTTTTGAAATAAATATTGCCAAAGAGTTCCATGGAGAAACGACAAAAGTGTCAAAATATTGTTGTCTCTTTTAAATTTGTTTACATAAACTAAAACTTCATATATTCTTTGACCAATTTGATATCCAATGTCGTGCAATTTGGATTCCAAATCTTGTATTCCCTTCACCCTATCTTGATGGTATCTAATAATTTCTGAATATAGCAAAACAAACACGCTAAGAGAGACCTGCTTTGGTTTGTCAGTTATTGGGCGACTTAGGAGTCTATGCTCTGGATCTACATTTTCGTCTATAATCTTCTTTTTAAATGGCGATAAAGTTCTGGATTGCATAGTTCAGTTTTGTTTCAAAAAGTTGCAAATACATTTTATTAAATAAGCTGTACATCCAGATGATTGAGTAAAACTGTCATTTGGCTTGTATTTGATGCATTCTGACGATCAAATATCGACCTTGATAATTATAGCCATTCATTTCCATTGCCTCAGGACATTCCTTAAGTTCGGATACTAGTGCGGAATTTGATTGGTTAAACCCGCTCTAATCATTATATAAACAATGACGTTTGAATAAT
>JADGIG010000285.1:0-10726 GCA_018985235.1 Sanchytrium tribonematis
TAAGGAATAATGTAAATTTTTGTAATGTCGATTTGTTCAACACACACTTTCGGGAATATCAGGTACTTCCTCATAGAACAAGACCTAAAATGAAAATGAACACTAGTTGTGGTGGAATTGTTGTGGCGACGCGTATATATTCAGAATAAAATTTTCAAAAGTTTTTGTAATTTTCAATCCCCTAATTTAAGGGATGAGACGAAAAAAAATTGGCTGTCCTAGTGATTCTAAAAAGCGAAATTTTCTTGGGAAATATTTTGATTTTCCCCAAGATTATACTACGGAGCTTTTAGACCCTGATGTATGCGGAAAGCTATTGAATAGCATTATTGAAATGCAAGACCCTCTGGAGAGTTTATGTAGAATAGCGAAAAGCAAATACGGAGTAACTTCCATATCCGCAATTTTTAAGAATCTAAATTTAGACGGAATATTTTGCCAAAAATATGTTATTCCTTTCTTTGGATATTTTAAGAATGCTATGTCTATAGGCAGCAATTCAAGTCTTGAACGCTTGTTAAGTGAAATTTACGATTCCTGTAATAGTTGCCATACTGATATGTTTGAGTTGTACTTAGGTCAGTTTCCTAATGGTAAGGGTAGAGTAGTTATCGCTTGGTTTTGTTTAATTCTGTTGAGATCTAACTCAGGTTCTGCCATTAAAGAAGATGATAAACTGAAGGACTTGCATGATTTGCTCTTACGATCTCCATCAGACGAATTAAAAGTGATTCTAAAGCAAATTGATGTTCTAGTAGGACATAAAAATCAATATACATTAGATAATAGTGGTGATCGACACTCTAATGATTCAAAAGACATAAAATCGATAAATATTTGTCCACCAAAGGATGAAATTATGTCAAAAAATACACCATTTCTTCCGAACGGAGAAATTGCATGCAGAAATGGCGACATTGCTATTTACTACTCGTGGCTTTTTCGTTATCTTAGATATGACTCTATTGGCCCTATTCAAGATGAAATACAAATTTTGGAGGGCTTTAAAAATGATAGTTTTGCCATCAAACAACGAAAATATTTAAAAAGAAAAACCTGGGTTATTCACAAGTTTTCATGTATAGATTTTGGAAAGGAATTGGCAGGCTTTAAAGCTCATTTGAAATTTAATGCTGACTTGAAGCAAAAGCTAGATTCGATTGATAGAGGAGCCGAAACAAATTCTGGACATGATGAAGGCGCTTATGAAAAGAAAATGAGAAATAAAAGTTCTAAAGAAATGATTTCTAAGAAACAAAAGGTCATTTCAAAATACTGGGATGATTCTAAAAACGAGAAACTATTTAAAAAGGAAACTGTTGTCGCCATCTTAAAGAATGACAAATTGGAAAGATTGGGAGTAGTTGTAGAGAATTTCGGCCTAAAGTCGTTGGATCCAACCCTTTTAATTATGTTTGAAAATAATTTGGAATTCGATGCCACAGTTTTAGAATTGGATGATGATCTTGAGTATAAAGTCGTTTCTTTGTCAGCCTCATATTTTTCATTCATACATGTTTTAGAGAGATTGAAAAATGCTAGTACATTGCCGTTTGAAGACGAGTTTGTTGCAAACCAGATAGATTCAATTCCTCCCCAATACTTGAAAGGAAACTTTAAGACATTCGTCGAAAAATTTGATAAATTTCCGCACAACCAAGACTTATCCAAGTTTTTGAATTTGAAAAAAGTTCCCATGATTTTGGACGAAAGTCAAAAACAAGCAGTCTCTTCTGCTTTCAATAATAGGGTTACTTTGATTCAAGGTCCTCCCGGTACAGGTAAAAGTTATTGCGGTGCTTTGATTGGCAAGATGATTTTCGACCATACAGATTTAAAGATATTATGTAGCGGTAAATCAATTTACCGAAGATCTTTTAGATTTTGGACTTCCGGAGACATCATTTTGCAGAATTGGAGGTGGGAAAATGCCTGATAAGATTAAATGTCTAACTCTTTGGAATCAATTTAGTGCTACTAAAGAACATGTGGGTAATTTGCTGCACGAATGTGATATTATCAAAGCTGAAATTCAACAAGCAGAAAACGAGGTGAAGGAAATCAAAACTTTAAAGAGACAAGGGTGGAATTTAATACATGCTTATTTGGGGCAATCAAATAGAGATTATTACAGGGCATTTCTTGTTCCACATTCAGATGGATTTAAAATTGCTGGAAAAGGCAAAAAAATTATGGATTCTTACTATTTATTTGAGTCCTTTTTCGATGGTAAAAAAGCTAACCAAGGTATTTTAAAGTCGATAGAGTTAGATGACGATGGTAAAGTTTGGGACTTGCCATTAAATAGCCGCAAGCAACTGATTGAAAATTGGAGGTCAAAATTAATTAACGATCTTAGTATAACACTCCAAAACAACTGTTTTAAATATCAGTCCCTTAAGATGGAAATTCAGGATCTTCAAAGGAATCAAGAAATTGAATTTATTCGCAAAAAAAGAGTATTAAGTTGTACGACATCGGGCGCCTCTAAATACTCATCACATCTTGATGCGTATGGTGCTGATATTATAATTGTGGAAGAAGCTGGTGAAATTTTAGAATCTCATGTAGTTGCTAGTTTAAATGATAATTGCAAACATTTAATTATGATAGGAGATCATCAGCAGCTGCGAGCCAAGGTCAATTTGTATGATTTGGCCGTTCAAAGTGGAAAAGGTCATAACCTCAATGTTTCCTTATTTGAACGTTTGATTAAAAACGGCTTTCGCTCCACAACTTTAAACTTACAGCACCGAATGAGACCCGAAGTCTCGGAATTTGCAAAAATAACTTATCCTGATTTGAAAGATGCTCCGAAAACTAAAAATAGAGCGAATCTTATGGGGTGTTTATCGAATATTATATTCGTCCATCATGAAAATCTTGAAACATCTTCTGAAGGCTCAGAGTCTGCATCGAAAACAAATGCAAGAGAAATTGATTTGATACTTGGTATTCTGAAGTATTTAATCCAAAATGGTTATAAAACAAGTCAAATTGTAATATTGACTCCTTATTTAGCACAACTAGCAGCTATAAGAAATCAACTGTCTATTTTTTACAAAACGATTGTCAGTGACATGGACTCAGTTGATTTAGCGCGATTCCAATTAGATTCATCCCAAGATGCGAGTCAAATTTCATCATTGCAAAGTAGGAAACTGGATGAGATTAGGGCTGCTACGGTAGATAATTTTCAGGGAGAAGAATCTGACATTGTGATCGCTTCAATGGTCAGAAGCAATGTCGAAGGCCTAATTGGCTTTTGTGGAGAGCCAGAGAGAGTTAATGTGTTGCTTTCACGAGCTCGATTGGGTATGATAGTAATTGGAAATCGCCATACTTTTGATAGAGACGAAAAGAAAAATAACATGTGGCCAAAAGTATTCAAAATTATGGATGAGAGGAAATATGTTTTTCCTGGATTTCCAACAGTTTGTCAAATACATAGCAAGGAGCAACTTGTTATTTCGCCAAGTGATTTCGAAATTTTATCGCCTAACGGTGGTTGCAATCAGGTTTGTGGGGTAAGTCTATATTGTGGTCACAAATGCACTCGCAAGTGCCATATTAGTGATAGATCTCACAAATATTTAAAATGTGGAGAGAAACAAATTTTTGTTTGTGAAAAATTGCATGACGTGCTCTTAAATTGTAGCACTACTGAAGATCCAAATAACCATTGTAAACAATGTAAGTTTGAAAACGAAAAAGCAAAGCTATTATTGAAACAGGCTGCTATTGATCAGGAAATTTTGGAATTGCAGCTGGAACTGAAGAAGCAAGAAGCCTTAGAGAATGAGAGTGAAGATTTGAAGAAAAAGCAAAAACAAAAAAAGGACTTGGAAAACCAGCTTCAAAAACTGAAGGATCCAGTGACTTTGAAAGTAACCAAAATGGTGAACAAGTTTTCTATATTGAGCAACTTGCCCGATAGTATTGTATCAATTTTAGAATTAGTTGAAATTAAACTTGACGACTTAGTCGACCATGCACTTAGTGATCCTTCTTTATTTTCTAAATTCGGATTAATTTGGGACTCTGCCATTGAAGATGTCTCAAATGAATACAAACTTGGCATCAACAAGTGCCTGGATTCTTGGACAGATGGCCTAAAATATTTCCAAATGTCCCAATTAGCAGAAAAGGAGTTGTATTGTTCATTGTGTAGATTGATGGTGGGTGATGAATCTATTGACGAAGTCCCAAATGGAACTACACTTGTCTTTCACATGAGCAAATGTAAGCTGCATTTCATCAAAAAAGACTTTACAAAAGCGTTTGGGCACGGACTGTTATTTTTGACCTGTGTCAAATATTTGGGTGGCTGTAATCTGCCAAAGGACTGGGAAGCATTAATAATTTCTATGTTAAGCGATATAAAAAATATTGTTGAAAAATCTGTCTCCAATGGCTCGCCGGCAACATTGGCTTGGGTTAAATTGTGTTCAAAAGGACACAAAAGTACAGCAATGGAGAAACTGTTGAAATTGGAGGGACTGGAAAAAATCAAAAATCAGTTTATAAAAATATTTAAACTTATACAATTAGTTCGATCTCGATCGAATTCCGAAGCATTAATTGAAAAGAAAAGAATGAATATTTTATTAATGGGAAACCCCGGCACAGGAAAAACTACTGTTGCTCGAATTTATGCCGAATATCTTGCAGAACTTGGTATTTTAAGCGGATCTGCTTTTGAGGAGACTACAGGTGCCAAACTAGTGCAAGGCGGCGTATCAGCTTTAAAAGAATGCTTGAAAAATATTGAGGAAAATGGTGGTGGACTACTTTTCGTTGATGAAGCCTACCAACTGGATCCATTAGTAGAAATGAATGGGAGGCACGTGATGGACCTTTTATTGACTGAAATTGAAAACAAAATTGGAAAATTAGTAGTCGCGTTTGCAGGCTATGAGAAAAAAATTGAAAAGTTAATGGCGTATAATGAAGGTTTGCCCAGTAGATTTCCATACCAGTTTGTTTTTGAGGATTACTCCGACGAGTTGCTGGGCAAAATAATGCGAAAATTAATTGTAAGCAGTAATTTCGAAATTGAAGATGAGATATACTTCACTGGACTCACTCGAAGAATCGGGATGGGCCGTGGAAAGGAAGGATTTGGAAATGCTCGAACTGTACAGAATCAATTTGATAAAATGGTGGAGAGTCATTTTGAAAGGGTTTCAGATGACAACTCTGACCATGATTTACTGACAGCTTACGATTTTCTAGGACCAAATCCCAGAATTGCGTTTGAAAAATCAGAATCTTGGAATGCTTTGAATTCAATGATAGGACTAAGCAAGGTAAAGTCGTCAATACAATCTTTCGTTGAGCTAGTTGAATCTAATTATAAAAATGAATTACAAGGGAAAAAACCAAATCACTGTTCGTTAAATAGAGTGCTTGTTGGAAATCCAGGAACAGGAAAAACAACTGTTGGACAATTATATGGGTGTATTCTTAAGGATTTGGGACTTTTGAGCAATGGTGATGTGGTTCTCAAGAATCCGTCTGATTTTATTGGCGATGTGATTGGTGCTTCAGAGAAAAACACAAAAGCAATTCTTGATAGCAGTGTGGGAAAGGTTTTAGTGATTGATGAGGCTTATGGATTTTACGACAAACACGATCCATTTAAGAAGGCTGTCATTGACACGATTGTCGCGGAGGTACAAAATGTCCCTGGTGATGATCGCTGCGTACTTTTGCTTGGATACGATGATCAAATGAGAGAGATGATGAACAAAAGCAATCCAGGACTTAGCAGAAGATTTAATATGAACAACGCTTTTGTATTTGATGATTATAATGACATTGAATTGATGCAAATATTAAATCTCAAACTAAAGCAACGTGATATTGTTTGCAGCACGCAAATCCAACAAGTTGCTGTACAAGTTCTGAGTAAGCAGAGGAACAAAAAGAATTTTGGAAATGGTGGTGCGGTTGAGTCTCTTATCAGCGAAGCATTGCTAAGAATGAGCAACCGAAAAGCTGAAGATTTAGCAGAGTTTGACTTTGATCCGGAATTTGGCAAGCCAAAGGTTTCCATTCAACTGCTGTTAGATTCAATGATTGGTAGTGAGAATATAAAAAAATCTCTCACTAAATATCAAAAAGAGTATCTTGTAGCAGAAAAAACAGGAAGAAATCCTGAAATACCGATGGCGTTTCGATTTGTTGGTCCTCCCGGCACTGGAAAAACAAAAACAGCCCGTAAAATGGGAGAATTTTTTTATAATCTGGGGTTGCTTGGTTCAAGCAAAGTTATAGAAGCATCGGCTTCCGATTTAATTGGGCAATACGTGGGACAAACTAGTCCAAAAGTAGTTGAGGTATTAGAGAAAGGCTTAGGGCAAGTTTTGTTTATCGATGAAGCTTATAGACTAAACACCCCGGGATCTGGTGGATTTGCGAAGGAAGCATTAGATGAAATTGTGGACCAAATGACAAAGCCTCGGTTTTTTAAGAAATTAGTCGTTATTTTAGCGGGATATAAAGAGGACGTCGACAAATTGATGAGCAGCAACCCAGGTTTGAAAAGTAGATTTCCAGAAGAAATTATTTTTGAAAATTTCTCCGCTGAACAATGTGATGAATTATTTCGCTCACACATCAAGAGCAAAAATTACAAAGTTAGTGGTCTAAGTCTCATCGAATATTTTGGCGAATTGCGTGACACTGAAAATTGGGGTAATGGTAGAGATTTGAAAACCATGGGCGACTCTTTAATTTTGCTTATGAATAATCATGTTGATTTATCATGTCTAAATGCCGAATCTGAGATATTTATTCCTGATGAAATTGCGATTAAATTTCTTAATGATGAAATTGCACAGCGGAGAAACAGCAATTCTTCTCAACCTTTAGATGTAGAAACCATCGTATCAGCTATTCAGACAGAATCAAGCAACATTGCTGCTCCTAAAATCAAAACAGAATCAAAGATGAGGGTTAAGACTGAAATTAAATCAGAGGAAAAAGAGGAAAAAAAGAGGCCACAAAAAAAATCAAAAAGTGCTGATAAAAATCAACAGAATTCTGAGCGAGATCCTGGAATCAGCTTCTCAAGGATAAGAATAAAGTTAAAGAAAAAGATCTGAAGCAACAGAAAATATTGAAAGCGGCATCTGATGCAAAATCTAGGGCCGATAAATTGATTAAAAGTCTGAAAGACTTAGAAATTATTCAAAAAAATAAAATCAAGGAAAACGAGAAAATGGCTAAAAAGATTAAATTGATCCAGGAAAAGAAAGAACAGGACAAGCGCGACAAGGACGATATTTTGAAATTTCAGAAGTTGATCCTAAATGCGAATAAAAAGGTGGAAAATAGGATAAAAGAGGTTGAGGCTCAAAAGAAAGCAATTTTGTTGGCTGAAAAAAAGGCAAAGCAAGAAGCTGCGCGTGCTAAGGAAGTCATCATAGAGAAACAGAAAGAGAAAAAGATTCAGGAAAAATTAAAACATATTGGGCATTGCCCTGTGGGTTACCATTGGATAAAATCTAACGGTGGATATCGCTGTGCTGGAGGTTCTCATTTTGTATCTGATTCTCAAATCAATAAATATTAATAAGCGAAAATCTAGTCAGAGATAAAGTACCGAGAAATCGCACCAATGAAAAGATTTTGGGAAAATTGGAGTTATAATGTATAGAATTATTTGCAAATCAGGATTGAGGAAACGTCTACGGATTTAAATGGAAAACAGTGTTAATCATCTAATATGTATTCAGAATAAATTTTCAAAAGTTTTCATATTTTCAATCACTTCAATCCTTTCTGGCTCAGTCTTACACCATTACTACTTGCCGCCATCATTTTGTAACATGGGAATATGTCAAAGTCATGAAGTTCTTAAAGTAAAAATAAGTCAGTACAATCCAAACAATGTAAATATGGTAGCTTTTGATACATTTAAAAACATGATTTATGATGATAGAATCAAAATTCAAAGGTATCTAGATTTAACTGACGATGAATTAAGGTTATTTATCGCCATATGCTTGGTTCGGCTACCACGAGACCCAGAATACATTTCTTTGGATACTTGCGGAATCATTTTTTATAAACCTCGCGCAATTTATCATTATGTTGAAACTTTTAAAATGAAAAAATGCCCAAATAAACCTATTCACTTATTTTTGAAAAAGAATAAGTATTTTTAAGACTATTGATAAGTAAATACCAGTTTAGACTTGATTTTTAGAGGCACAATTGAATTGAATAACTTTCTATTGCGGAATCGAATTTTAATCAAGTTTTACCTTTGGGATTGATACATGGGAGAAGAGGACGATTTTTCAATTAAAAATTCTCTCGTGGAAGATATTGCTAGGATGATGTATGCAAATGGTGATGACGAGGAACCCTATCAAGACACTGTAGAAATGATGGAACAAATGGTTTTTCAGTGTATTGTGGATGTATTTGTAAGAGGGCACAAATCCCAAAGATCTAGGTTAAATGTCAATGATGTCAAGTTCGCTTTACGCCACAATCCACGCATGCTAAATAGGGTTGAAGATCTATTAAGAAAATATGAAGAAATAGAAAGAATGAGAAAGCAATTTGATACCAATGAATATGACTTGTTGGAAGAGCACAATGAATAAACCTTTACTAGTATGTATTTTGCGATTTCTCTTGCTTCTTTCGCTTCGCATATCGTAATCCGCATGCATTGCATAAAGTTTTTGCACCAGATGGGCCTTTTCTCCATTCAGGGCTTTCATTGGTGCCGCATTCGGTGCAAATTTTGTCTTCTGGATCCAATTTGTGTTTTTTGGTTACTTCTGCATGTCTTAATTCGTGACCATATCTTTCTTTAAGTTGCTCATTCTCGAATTTTAATTCAATTAAGCTATCCATTTGTGTGCTCACTTTACTTGGGTATTCTCGACACACATTCACGATATAACTACTTTTAGGCGTCTTCATTGGTTTTCCTCTTACTTCCAATATAATATAATCCGCATTTTTTCGTCTGAATCGATGCATTAGAGTGTATTCTCCAGATAGTTGCAAGCTCACTTGAAAATGTTTCGATAATCCTCGACCATCATCAGGATGAACAAATTCCCCGAGATATCTTCCAACTAATTCACTGGGTTGGAATCCAGTCACTGGAAATGCACTTGGACTAGCATAAGTTATAATTCCAGAACCAGACACTACATATATAAAATCTGTGATTTGTTCAACTAGTTGTTGTGCCCAATCTGATGATTTGGTAAATTGCTCAAAAAACGAGCTTTTTGTAGTTTCTTCCAAGTCCATTTTAGAATGTGAAGGAGAATGATTTGTTTTCGATCATGCCAAATAATTTAGAAAATTTTAATTTGTAAAATTTGTATTTGTTAAGCGAATAATGTTGCGATTGTTGATATTTTAAGCATCGGTAATATGTGTGGTGTTCTTCATTCATAAACAATTAGAAAAATAATTTGAGATGCGATAAAGTTTTGTCCCTTGATTCACAAATTGACGATGACTCATTTATAAAATCTTGGCAATTGAGATTTTTAAAAATTCACGATATAGCTAATTTGAGAGTGTTGCTGTGAGTTCAATTTTGTTATCCATGATTTTGTGTTGCATGAATAATTGATGCTTTTGATTAAAATTAGTTAGATCATTCCAAATATTATATATTTGTCGCTTTCAATTTTTATTTAAATCTCACAAATTCAATACAATATAGATTAATTTTGAGGCTACATTGCAAATTTTAGAGATAGTTTATTGAGGATAGATTCGTGATTACGAGTAAGCTTAGATATAGGATAAGTTACTGCCTCCAAATGGTATTCATTGATATGCAAATAACCTGAATTTCGATGACGCAATTTTGTGCAATAAGCACGCCATTCCTGTTGGGAGTCAGCTTGAGCCATGCAGAGCGTGCATGACGTGATTTCATGCCTTAGAGTGTTATTTGAGAAATGTTTAAATTTTGTGTAATAATAGCATTATCAAACTGCTCACAGATATGGGACTAGATTTGTACAATAATCGGATTGCGTCATTTTGGGCTATGACTCATCATGACAGCATGTACCAATCTAGATTTGAATTGTCTTACCTCCTAAATGGCGTCATTTTAACTGTTTCTGAGAAATTTGATTGGGTGATTTGGTATGTTTGGTTTGGGAATTGCCACGTCATTCCGTATTTTCGATTTTAGATTACCCGATAAGAAATATAAATCGCTAGGTCCCCTTACAATCGACTAAAGATGCGTTGTACGACTCGATTCGATTGCTATGATCCAGAATGCTTTGACTTATCCCTAATGATTGAGGGACTAATTCAGTCTGATCACTCTGAATGTTCAGACACCACCAAGCGAAAGCGAAAATTGTCGAGAGAAGTTGTGAGAATCTTCAATTGTGATTATTACGGATGTACCAAGGCATATGGAACTGTGAGTCATTTGAACACTCATCGAAAGAAGAAGCGTCACGGCGGACCTGTCCTGAAGCGGGACTTGGAGCTGAATCCAATTAGATATCTATAACATAAATAAAAAAAACTAGAATTAGGTCAATTTATCCACAAAACATTAAATTGCCAGATTTGTGGCTTTTTGTGAAACGATTTTCATGCTTGAAACAAAACCCATCTATTTTGGAAATGAAGCGAAATATATTGTCATGCAGAAACAAGGTGGGAACTGTCCACTGATTGCTCTTATAAATTACCGATGCCTTTTAGACCA